>JAQQSQ010002233.1:0-11176 GCA_028627145.1 Eidolon dupreanum | reverse complement strand
GGAGGCGGGCCTGCCCGGAGGTGGCCCTGGGCCTGCCGTTGGAGATCCCATCCCTGCTTGGGGCAGTGGGGACCTCTGAGCCGCCTTTGTTCTGCCTCAATGGGCCATTCAGCCCTGGGATCTGGAGGACAATGGCCCCACTATGCAGGCAAGCAGTGCCCGTCCTGGGCACCTCAGTGGCTACTAAGTGGGGGCTGGCGAGTGCCTCCTGGGCTCAGCCACAGGAGCCCGGACACTGCCATCAGGGGACAAGCACGTGTCACTTTGCACACGCTGTTCCTCCTGCCTGGAATGTACTAGAATGCCATGTTCCTTACCTGTCAGTCAACCTTGGGGCTCTTCTCTCCTCCCTCTCATCCACACCCTCACTCCCTGCCTAGCACACAGAAAGAGTCATCGAATGAATGAATGAGTGAATGAATGAATGAATGAGTGAAAGAATGAATGAGCGTGTGAAGGCTCTTGACCTCGCTCTTTACCATTGCACGTCCAGCATCTGACATCCCCCTGGCACATTCGGGGATCACTAAATGTCTGTTGAACAAAAGCAAAAAAAACGTTCAACCTCATTGGTATTCAGACAGGAATTAAAACAAATATTTTTCATCCATGATATTTGCAAAGGTCAAACAAATTAGAATACCTAATACTGATCAGCATGTGGTAAAACAGAGAAACTTTCTGGAGGATAATTTAGCAATATGTGTCAGGAACATTAAACACGTTCATGATTTTGACATAAAATTGTATGCATAGCACTCTTTCTTAAGAAAATTATTCCAAAATAAGGGGACTGGGGTGGGAGTAGGGGGTCTTCATACACAACTAGTATTCATTCACTTAGTGTTGGTTATAAAAGAAAAAGAAAGCAGCCTAATTATCCAATAATTGGGGTGACTAATTGAACTATAACATATCTATCACCAGAAGAGCATGCAGCCAATAACGTGGTGGAGTCTGGAGGTGGGGGGCTGGGGTATCAATTACACCCCGCCTCCCTGCAAGGACTTGAGGACACACAGAGAACGTAAACCACAAGAGGAAATTTTTAAAATCTGCTTATATTAATGGTAAATTTGGTGGAGGATGTGCTGGGTCCCCCTTACTACATTGCCCCTTCCCTCGGGTCTGTGGGCAGAGACAGGTCTCAAGGCTGGACTCTAGAATGAGAGAGCTGAGGGCCTCTTAGAACAGCCACTGGGGGAGGAGGCCCAGTGGGTGGGTGAGAGGCAGGGTTCTTGAATATTGTAACCCCGTCCAATGGGGAAAAGTTCCCCAGTGAGTGACAGGCTCTCATCATTTCCACCAATCACAAAAGCCAACGGGGTGGGAGGCAGGCCAAGGATTCTACAGTCCTAGAGGTCCAGGCTTCTCCCTGCAGCATAGTGTGGCCAGCTAGATAATTTGTGGGGTCCGGTACAAAATGAAAATGCAGAGCCCCTTGTTCAAAAGGTGGAAGGGAGAGTCTCCTTAAAGGTACTAAAATGCAAAGTACTTTCATTTTTCTCCATGACTTGCCACGGTGCTATTTATTCGCCAATTGAAATAAAAAGTTTAAATTATTGGCATGAATTTTATTGGTCGTCATCCTATTGTGAAATTCCAGTCTTCAATGCAAATATCAGAGCATTTAACTGGAATGCGAAATCGCTGAAATACACAATTCACATCTGACAGCTCCCACACTCATTTGTACTTTGTTCTTCTCAAGGGCTGCGGAAACGCTGCACGAAACAAACTCATCTATTTTTACTCCACGTTTTGATGCTCGCACAGTTCTACACACACCTCTACCCTTGGCCCGATGATGAATAAGGGTTGAAAGAAGAGAAGCTGTGGGCTGTCCTATCTTCCCCGTCCTTCGGTGTCATCATTTTCAGCATCAGTGATTAGCTAACACGGGGAAGGAACCTGAGCAAGAAAGGACATGATAGGGTATCTTGGTCCTTGGTGCTTTTTAGAATGTCACTGCCTCCTTTCTGCATTCAGAATGAGTTCTGGGCCACACAGAAAGAGTGGCCTTCCTGAACCGTCAGCGCCCCCACTTACGCGGTCACGGACATGCTGACTGCGCTGGCCCCGCCGTCCGTGGGAGCTCAGCCACACTCATGGTGAACACGGGTAAGTGTGTTATGGAAGCTGCACAAGGAACTGTGGAAACGCTTGTCGCACGTGTCACCTCTGCTCACACACACACTCCACTGGGCCATCGGACATCACTTAGGAAACACGGGTTCAAAGACAAAATTATTACAAATTTGAAGACAGCAACCACAGAGCATGAAACCAAGCATTAAATCAAGGCCGGGGTCCTTCTGAGTGTGGGGCCCTACATGGCTGCATGGTGGCACACCCATGGAGCCAGACCTGCAGCTAAGCCCTGGGAAACTCTCATAAACTCACGCTTAACTGGAAAAATAGTCTTCGAAATTGTTCACATAGAGAGATTGCAGCTTTTATTAAAAATGGACATGGGTACCAAAAAAAAAAAAAAAAAAACCTAGAAGGAATGATCACAAATTGTCAACAGTGTATCTTCATGAGTGATCGAAACCCTTTTCCCCTGCATTGTTACTCCATTGTTACTTCACCTGCGCTGTTACTCTGTTTTGTTACTTCATGTGCATTGTTACTCTACACCCTCTTCAGGAAACCCCAGCATTGCACACAGCCCCAGTCCCTGTCTCCAACACTTCCACCACCTCTTGCAAAAACATCCCTTAGCTCTGTGGCCTTTAACGATGAAACAAAAGCTGTAGCAAGAGAAAACAAGCAGGAGATGATGTGGAAACGTTTTATTAGAACTTGATTTCCATCTTGCAGAAAGAAAATTTAAAAAACCCTACTCCGTGACTGCACCAAGCTTTAAGTTTGGATTAATTAAAAATGAACAAGCTCGTGGCTTACAGCGGGGTGCGGGGGCCGGCCCACAGGGCAGGTTGGGGAAACTGGTAACAACAATAACCCCTTCACACCAGCAGACCTTTGGAGTCCTCATGGCCTTTGCTCCTTAGAGTCTGTGACAACCCAAGGCAGAAGGCAGCGCAGAGAAACTGAGGCTCAGAGAGGTGATGTGATTTTGTGGAGAACACACAAAAGTGTCCTATCACAGCCTCCCCCACCGTCCCTGAAATGGGGACAACATAAGTTCGTAAAATCTCAGGAAAGCTTATGGAAGTGCCATTCCTAAATGGAGGCAAAAGGAACAAAGATAGGGCAGTCCGCATCTTGATTTTCAAAAATCAAAGGCTGGCTCTCCCTGTTATCCTCTTGGGCTGGCTTCAGGTCAATGTCACAAGCACTCTCCCCCCTTAGCCGCAGTCTCCCTGTGGGGTGGGGACGGAGTTGGGTTGGCCAGTCTGATGGTAGTTCTAAGGGTTAATCTAACTCTGACCCCTAAAGAATGGACATCATTACTAGTGGACAACATTTACTAAATACTGACTGAGCCCCAGGCCCCGGGCTGGGCACATTCAGACACACCAAGCCAGTTAATGCCATGCGTTCGCCGGGAAGATCGCTTCCATGAAGGAGAGTAGGGAGTTCGTGGGGAAGAGGTTGCATCATCGAACAATGGTGCATCCCTCCTTTCAAGTGATGTAAGTAACGACGTGGAGAACTAAGGCTCAGGGAGCCTGTGAGGCCCACCCAGACCCCGCCTGGACTGCGGGTCTCCTGACACCACGTGCCAGGTGTCTCATCTGGCGGGAACCACCGGCTCAGACGCCGCGAGGGGGAGAAACCGGAACTGGTGACGTTGACTTGAGGCCAATGAAAGAGATCAAAGAGGATCCCTTCAACAGAAAGCACACGGATCGGAACCCCGCCGGGTTGACGCATCTCGAGTCCTGGTTGCGCGTGACAGGGAGCCTCCTGGGTTTCTGGCCAAAGGCTGAACGAGTCAGGGTGCAGTTGGCTGCAAGTAACAGAGGCCTGGCTTAGGGTCGGGCATGAAGCAGCACATCCAGAGGCGGGTGGACATCGGGCCTGGTTAATCCACTGAGTCACAGATGTCACCAACATCCCCAGTTCTCACTCACTCTGCCCTGCCATCGACAGTGTTCCTGGCTCAACACTTGTTCCCTTTGTGGTCCCAAGGTGGCTGCCGACAACAGTGGGGGCTTCTGTGTTTCATCGCAACAGAGGGACTGGCTTCCTGCGGCTCTCTCTACTTTCCACTCGACCTCCAGCATGACCACCTTGTCCATTCTGGACGCAGTCACTGAAAGGGGGATGGCATCACCCTGGGAGCAAGCTGACACAGCTCATGGCCACAGGGCTCTTGCCAGGGACCACCCGTGTCCTCAGGGTGGTAAGGGTGACTGCATGCTAGGAGATCAGCCACGGGGCCCACCACCGAGAGCGGATGTGGCCGAGTGCTGGGTCCCACGGACAGCAGCCCTCGCCAGCGTGGTTTAGGCCTGGGCAGAAAGCTGACGTTATCCAGAGCACGGCTAGCTCAAGACATGAGGACAATCCCATGCAGTAGAAACTGCCCCAATGCCGGATGGAGAGAGGCCTGTGGGCCCCTCCTGACTTTTTCAGTTCCTGAGCAAATCCTTTCACTCCTCTGAGCTTCCCTTCATCCCCTCCACTATAAAATCAGGATAACTACGTAGAGATAAACCGATTACCCTGAAATCACCTGGGACACACAAGGATGGCAAAGACATGCGGTTAAAGAAGCAGAGATTCCTTCTTTGATAGATGAAAGAGGTATATGCATACGACAGAGTTTGCTTGAGGGAAAGCCGTGGTCCCTGCAGAAGAGCATGTCCCCAAAGTGCCTTACGCATCATCGTCTCGGATTGACTGCTGTTTCCCAAAAAGACCCAGCCGCTACCACAATCTACCTCTTCAGCACCTGCCACCTCCTCTGGCTGTGAGCTCCTGTGTCTGGTCCATCACTGCCTGCCCAGGGCCAGACCAGAGGAGGCGATGCTGGGTAAAAGCTGCTGCAGGGAAGATGGACAGCTGCCCGCTCAGCATGCCCTACGGCTGCATCCTGGGGCTGTAGCAAGCGAGCAGAGCCAGGAGGAGCCCTTCCTGGGACCCTATCTGGCTCCTGATAAAAGTCTAAGAAGACAGACTTCCAGGCATTCTCCCATCCCTAGGGCTCCTTAGGTCCTTCCACTGCCCCGAAGAGCGTCCACTGAGCTGCTTTCCCCAGCATGCACCCACCTTCCAAAGTGCTCTGTGCCCCAAGGTGACCTGCACCCAAGCCCACCCCTCAACCCTCAGTCATCTGAGCTGAGCCAAGAGTTAAAGGGGGAAAAAAAACTACTCTGGCTATTCACACCAAGGTGTGAATGACTAACAAATCCTTAGTTCTCCCCAAGGTTTTTGAGATTCTGCAAGAGACTCAGGAACTCGAGCAGAACTCCCACTGGTGAAGATGACATTTAACTTGAGACCTAAAGGATGAGAAGGAGTCGGCCATGAGAAGAGCAGGAGGTGGGTGTTCCGGGTAGAGGACACAGTTAGTGCAAATGCCTAGAAATGGGGGGGGGCAATGGCCTGCTGAAGGAACAGGAAGCAGAGCAGAGCCACTATAGCAAGCGTCTGTGGTCCAAATGACCACGTGGAACAGGTATTTGTTCATCTGGGTCTTTCGCAAACTCCCAGCATCCATATTTGCTCATGAAGCACTTCCAGGAACAAGACTTTTAAACTATAACAGCATCATATATTAAGTGCTTCTAATAGACCAAACTCTGGGTTGAGTGCTTTCTGCATTAGCATAATCGCTGATTGTCCCAACAACCTTGTAAGTCATAATCATTTCTCCCTTTACAAAGGGAGAAAGCAAAGCTCAGAAACATTCAGCAACTTGTCCAATGGGACGTGTCAGAAGCTGGATTTGAACACAAGTCTGTCTGACCTGCAGGTCTGTGACTACCCTGTGCTCTGAGCACAAAATGCAAGCAAGATGTGCTAGTGCAAAAGTGTGTTTTCATTCAGGGAGGCCAGAAATCTCATACAATTCTAATAATTATTGTTACGCTTCCTCCACTGGCCCCTGCCCTCCCTGAGGACAGGAGCTTCTGATCTCGGCCCCCTTTGCATCCCTAGCACCTGAGCCCTATGCCCTGCATAAAACTGGCACTCAGTCTGGGGCACAAAGGCCAAGACTCAGTTTCTTCATCCACAAAATGGGGATGCGGGGTGGGTGGATTTTGTGCAGGGCCCCAGAGCATCATGGAGAGCGACATACTTCAGTGGCCAGCTGACAACATAGCTCCGAGGCGGCTCCTTCATCTACCATCAATCCTGATCCTCACAGAAACCCCAAGACCTGCAGGCGAGATGGGATTAGTCACTCTTATTTTACAGATGGGGGACTGGCGGGTGACCATGACTCTCCTGACATCTCGAGACGTCCTTCTGGAACATGGGCTGCCCAAGAGCAGGCGCTCTATTCAGTCCCGAAGTCTGAAACAAAGACTGGCACCTAGTAGGTCCCCGTAACTATTTGTTGAATGAAGAGGAATTAAAAATCATTACTTCTTACCCTAACTATGCACTTGTACCTTGCTCTTCCCTGCTAAGAGATGGTAAATTTATGAAAGAAAGGAGGGCAGACAGGATAAGGAAGAAACTAATGTATGCAAGTGTCCACTGTAGGTCAGACGGGGTGCTTTTTACTTTTAATCACTCAGCCCTGTGTCCTGTCCCATCATCCTCAATGTAGATGTACCTGCCAGCAACCCACAGGCCTTTCACCTCTGCTACTCAGCAGGCTGGGAATGGAAAGAACACCTGGACACACGCTGATCCTTTCTGAACCTCGCCAAAGCAGGTGACAAAGGGCCGCTTTCAGGCCCCGGCCTCTGAAGAGCCCTAGCATGGGGCAGAACCCACACCCAGCCCTGGGCAGCCCCGCCCCCTCCCCACACACACTCATCAGCAAAGCATGACTCAGCGGTTCTCCGGTTCTCCGGGGAGCAGGGAGCTCCCCCTCGACCCCCGCCCTCCACCCGATAGCATCTCCCGCCCGGGCTACACACCCAGCCTCCGCTCTCCTGGTCAGGACGGTCAGGACGCGGGGAGCCCGTCCTACCCCGGCCCAGCGCGCCCCGCGCCCCCCGCCCCCCGCAGGGCTCGGCGGGCGACCAGCGCGGCTTCATTTCCCTCATTTCCGGCCGAGCCCGGCAGCAACGCGGCGGACACCACCCCGGAGTCAGTCACCCTCACGGCCGCCTAGCCCACACAGGTTCCGCGAGCAGGCACCCACGCACCCCAGTCCCGCGGCACACAATGCCCAGCGCCCCTCCCACCGGGGCACCCGTCAGGGGGGCCTCTTGCTAAACACCCACAAACACTTCTGCAGCCAGTCCAGCAGCCCCTAGGGAAGACACAGGCAGGCCTTAAACCCCGGAAGGTCGCCAGCACGTGTCCCCACCACCGCAAGCTGACACCTCGCGCAGCTAGCTGTCCTCATCCTGAATAGGGTTTCATTCCGAAGGTCCCTGGCTGTGGGGGAGCTGTCCCCATCGTTCCCTGGGCAACGAGGCACAGAGGGCCACTTGGAAGTTACCGGCCTATAAGAGAGGGGCGTTGACCCTCTTTCAACTCCGCCAGCCTTGGCAGGGTCTGGCTTCGGCCGGTAGGGCCAATTTAGGGGATTTCAAATGCAGGGCCTGTTCGGGGTGGCACATCCCACTTCTTTTTGGCAAATGATGACAGTTTGGGGCCAGCTGCTCTGTCTCAGTATAACTCACCAGGAATAAAAGAGCAACCCCAAACCTGCCGCCTCCTCCCACCCACCCGGGGACCCTGCCTCTGGAGGCACAGGGAGGGGCCCAGGACAGCCACCCGCTCCAGAAATCCGGCAATGCATTTTTTTCCCTCTGGATCCCTCTTCATCTCTGGGGAGTGGGCAGCCTAGAAAATTCTGCGGGCTCTGGGCAGGGCTGAAATGGCAAAGCCCGGATTCTAAGCCATTAAATTTCCCCGAGATTGCTTCACCAGATGAGCCGCAGGGGTGGCCTTTTTTAGGGGATGATGGCCAGGGCCGGCTGGGGTGCCAGCAGGCCTGGGGGCGGGGGGCGGGGGGCGGCGCGCAGGAGGGCGCTGGCCTCTCGGCGGCGGGGCAGCGGCGGCCGGTGCCACGGGGCTCCCTCCCTCCTGTACCCGGGGCGGGGGGACACGACACACAGCGCGCGGTCCAAACCTTCGGAGGGCACTCGGTGCGACGGCATCCCCACGCCGCGGCCGGCCGGAGGGGGCCTCAGACAACACGTACGTTACCTTCGGTCACATAGCTGTGGTCCCGCAGGAAGCTGTGGTTAATTTTCCGCGTGTCCGTGTCCTCGCCCATTGAAGGCCGTGCCCGGTGCCCTGGGCATGCCCCGCCGCCGCACACCGATGCAATCCGCAGAGGTCGCGCCGGGCGCGCGGGCCATGCCGCCGCAGCCTAGCAGGGGCGCGGGCTGCCGGGGCCCCGGGGGGCAGGCATCGCGGCCGGGGGCGGCCGGGGGCGGGCAGGGCTGGCCGGGCGGGCGCCGCGGTCAGGCGAGCGCGCGGCGGGCTGGCGGCGGCCGCGGGTGGGGGCGGGCCGGGGCCCGGGCGCGCATCCCGGCCCGCCGGTGCGCGCTGCGTCTGTGCGCCCGGCCGCGGCGGCCTGGTGCCGGGAGGGGACGCGCGCGGCGCTGCGCCGACCGAGCCGGGGCCGAGCCGGGCTGCGCGGGCTGGGGCCGCCGCCGCCGCCGCCGCCGCTGCCGCAGGCCCCTCCCTCGCGCCTCCCGCCCCTCCGCCCCCGCGGCCGCCGCCAGCCGAGCGCCCGCCGCCCAGCGCCCTGCAGGTGGGGCCGCGCCGGGGAGAGGCGGCACCTCGGCGCTCTGGACTCGCGGTGGGCACGTTCGGTGCCCGGGAGGGCCGACGGTGGAGGGCGGGAGAAGATGGCCAGCTCCGGGTGGGGGCGCTGGTCAGCTGCGCTTTGGGGGCACCTTGAGTGCCCAGGTGCTCCAGTTACGGAAGAGCGGCCAGTGGGCGGGGCGGGTAGGAGCGGGGAGGGCAGGGGGGCAGCGACCGCAAGCACGGGAGAGCAAGCGTCCCCTTCGTTCGTGGACGAGGGCGGGTCAGACGCGTCCTGAGGGTCTTCGGGAGCGCCCAACTGGACCCATGGACAGAAGCTACGGGGGACGAGCAGGGTCAGCACCCTGCGGGGCAAGGCTCTGGGCGAGATGGCTGGGGCTGGGTGGCCTCCTCCTCCAGGCGTAGCTCCGTGATGTCTCCTCACGCTCACCTTCCGAGTTACTGGTGAGATAAAGTGTTGAAACAGTGCTGGGCACACCCAAAAACAGGCTGGAAAAGTAGGGGTCCCTCCACCCCCTCCCCTCCCCACCAGACCCTGGCAGGAACCTCACCTCTCCCTTCCCTTGTCACCGGTGCACGCTGCATCTCATGGCACATGGTGCAGGGCACAGAAATATTTGCGACCCTCAAAAATATTTGTCCTCTTTCACTGATCTGCCTCCTCCGCCAGGCTGCCCCTTTGCCTGAAGCGTCGGGCCCCCCACTCCACTCCCTGTGGGGCACAGGCCCCAGTGGGGGTTTCAGAGGAGGAGATCAAGCACTAGCCATCTTCCTGGGGGCTCGACAGACCCTCTTTGGGAAGGGGGTTGGGGAGGAAAGGTGCAGACTGAGGGGACTCAAGCCCCAGGTGGGAGATGAAGCCATCTCCCCCAGTCCCGCTGTTCTGTGATGCTTTTTGCTCCTCTCAGCTGGTTTTTCGGGGACTCCAGGCATCTCCCCAAAGGCAGTGGGGGCAGGAAAGCCCCAGAGGGCTGGGGCAGGAAAGGCAGGGTAATAGGAGCTGCAGAAGGTGGATGCTGCTGCCCAGGGTTCCTGCCGGGGAGTGGGACGGAGTTGTCATGGAAGAGCGTGACAACTTTCCCTGAACAGAAGTGCCCAGAACAGACCAGCGAGGAGGTGGAGGTGGCCCCGCCCTGCCAGCACCCTGGAGGTGGAATGGAAAGGGCAGAACCCTGGAGAGCCTGGGGTCATGCCAGTGGCCCTGCCTGCTTGCCGAGTGACCCAGGGCAAGTCTGAGACCTGTCCCACCCTCAGCTCTTCCACAATGTCCACCTCACAGCACAGGTGTGTAGATTCAGTGCAAGGAGCAGGTAAACACGAGGCTGACATCCTGGTCCTCCCACCCACCAGCCTGGCCGGTCCTCCCAAAAAACCGCTCTGCTCAGATGCCCCGCACTTCACATCCTGAACCCGTCGTTCCCCCTCTGTCTGTTCCCTCCTCACTTCTTAAGCTCAGCAGAGTAAAATGACTTCAGCCTCGGACACTGGAAGACACACGGGCTGGGTTTAAATCCTAACAACACAACGAGGGGGCCCGGGCAGCACAGCCCCGCTGGAGAGCGGACGTGAGCGCAGGGCTTCTGTGCTCACGTGTGGCCAGTTCCGGTTTAGCGAGGATGCTCCAGAATGCGCGTTGGTGTTGTCAAGCTGGGCCTCACCCTAATTCAGGTCCTTCACCCCCCTCTCTGATCCTGGGGAGACACCCTCACCCCAGGCTCTCCATCTGTCAGTTCTGCTGAAGCACCATCCCATCTTCCAAGATGCCTGGGACCACAATGACAGGCCTGCCGGGGCCCAACACAGCAGTGCATTCCCTTCCGAGCCAGGCTGGAGACCCCGGAGTTGGTGGGCTCCGATCTTGCTGGGCCCCAAGGCTGGGCATCGGCCCCTCTGCACCCCCTGCTCCGTGCAGCCTCCTCCGACTCCCTCAGGGCTCCTCCATACTGTCTCCCCCATTCTCCTCAACGCCCCCCATAAGAACCAAGACCCCTCCCTTCACCTCCTGCCCACCCTACTCCCATGCCATCCATCGCTTCCTCTTCGTATCTGCTCACGGCCCTGCGCCCCCGGCCCGAGGCTGAGCTCCGGTCCTGGCCCGCTACCCTCTGCCCTCAGCCTGCCCCTGCCGCCCTCTCCCTCGTCTCCCGGTCTCTCTCTCTCCTTGTACAGACTCCTCCCATTCTTTCATTCATGACGTTCGTTGAGCACTTCCTGTGTGCAGACACGTTCCCAGCCTGGGGTGGAGTGCAGGACGGAAGACACTATCTCCCTCCTCCCATGGGGTTGACCGCCTCGTGGGGCGCAGTCGACAAGGTGGGGTAAACACACGCCGTGTAGGTCCTAACCAGTGAGAAGGGAA
>JAQQSQ010002232.1:0-11178 GCA_028627145.1 Eidolon dupreanum | reverse complement strand
GTTGATTTAATTGTTTAACGCTCATAGCGAGTCCATGAGGCAGGAACCGTGACTACCTCCATTTTACAGGTGTGGAGACGGAGGTACGCAGGTCATGCCGAACAAACCGTCCATTCATCAGTGTTCCGCCGTCGCTCTTGGGGGCCTCGACCTTGAAATCACAGCCCATATTAAGACGTGCAAGTCCATGACTGGCCCTGGACTCCCGTCAGTGTGTCGGGGTGGGTTGGAGGCAGCTGGCAGATATGAGAGGAAATGCTACTGACCGATTTGGGTTTCTTGGCTTGAGCCCCGGATGACCATTCCACCTTCCCCGACCGTCGCACGGGGTTCAGAATTATTAAGCAAGGTGGGACGGTTATTCTCATCAAAGCGCAATGAGTATTTCCTTTCAAAGGATTTGTACTCTGCATATAGTAGCTTTATCTCACACAGCCTAACAGGAGCGCACAGGAAGCGTTGCCCGAATGCCAGTCCATTACGGTAGGGCATCCCACAGCAGGCAGGCACACCCCACACCCACCTGGGCTGTCCCCAAGGCAACCGAGATATTTTAAATGGTATTCTTGTTTGGTTATACCAGGCACAAGTTCTTCACTTTGAACTCTGCAGAACCGTCTGTAGTTTCATGGCATGCTAGTTTCATTTCTAAAGATTATTTTCCCTCTATCTCATGAGAAGCATCAGAACTCTTTTACTGAATACCAATAATATAAACTAGAATTTTTATTCTGAGAAGGAAATCTCTCTCACGCGCTTGCGCTCTCTCTCTCTCTCTTTCTCTCTCTCTCTCCCTGCCTCCCTCCCCTCCCGCTCCCTCTCTCTCAGCTTGGAGTATGAGATGGAGGAGAAAGTCGGGCTTCTCTGTGTGGTTCTTCATTGCAAGCACCATCACTGTATTAGAATGTCTTGACGTGTACATTAAAACTCAGCTAATGATGGTAAAAAAAAAAAAAAAAAAACACTGTAAGTGATGTGCAAAAATGACAATGCTAAGGATAAAACGATATCCTGTATTTCTGCAGCCCACTTCCTTGATACGCTAGGGCATCCATTAGTATTAGCAGATTGCTTCTACCTTCTAAGGTGATAAATAGCTAATTAGAAAAACCTTCATTTGTGGCAGAGGCTAGGAAAAGAGCCTGCATGCTCACACACATGCTTTCCAAAGGAGACATTTTGAACAGCTTTCTCACCTTTATGATCTGGTTCCTAAGTCATCTCTTGATGGGAGAAGAAGAGATTGATGCCACAGGCTAGCGAGGCCATATTTTGGGAACACCTGGGGTCTTTTGATGCCCCGAAAGTTACTCCTTCTCCCAAGACTGCCTCTGTTATTAGTTAGTACCTGCAGTGTAGAGCCCTTTTATCTTGCTGCGCTGTGATGTAAAATGTGGTTCTGTATGATCATAAAATTTGGGTTAAATGCAATTATTTCGAGACTAGTTAATGGACATTTATTATTTAACAGTGCCTTAAAGGTCATTTGCAGCCGGGAAGGAGAAGCTCACTTCTCTATCTTCTCTACGTCAAGAAGAAACACATGTTCATTACTGAAAATACCCGATAATGACTTCGGCTTATTTGTTCATGTAAGAGGTTCCTTTCCTGATGAAACAGGAGTGCGATTATTTGGCTACCTTAATTGGTACCAGAGAGTCTTTTAAAGAGAAATGCTTCCCTCTCATTACAGCCCTCGTTTCTGAAAGGCTGTGAACTGCCGTTTCGAGGTATTCCCAGACCTTCCCCCCCCCACACATGAATGCATCTTTCAATCCTCAAGATTATTATCCCACTCAGGCGGGGACTATTATAGGAAGCCAGAGAGCTCTCTCCTATTCACCAGTGACCTCGGAGATGCCTCCACCTATTATCGTGTCGAATCCAGTCTGTCGAAAGCCACTGCCAGTAACATCTATAACAGTTGCTTCAGCATCTTCTCCCATGATCCTTCATCCCAGGAGAGCGGCCAGACTTGTCTGAGAACCGACAGCGGTTCTAACTGTTATGAACCAACTGTTACGAAGTCTCAGCGAGTGTTCGTAACATCAGCCTCCGGGCGGCTGCTCAGCACAGGGCCGCCCTGATTCTAACAGAGGTTGTGCAGGGGAGCAGGGCATTGTCCCAGCGGAAGAGAGGAAGGTGGCATCTAACTGAATGACATTTTAGATTTTTGGTGCCGGAAGAGGCCTTGGAGTTTCTTTAAGCTATCCTCATCATCAGTCATCACACGGTAACACGACGCTAAAATCTTTCTCGCTGCTGCCTGCGGCCGTGGGACATGCAAACACGACCCTCCCCCAAAGCACAGGCCGTTAGAACGAGGGGGGACCTCAAAGGAGACTGACTGCTCCCTCAGTACCAGGAGGAAACGGGGACAAGTGATGCCAGGTCTGTTTGTGCGGCGCTGGGCACTGGGCGGTGGCACCTAGTCTGGCCATCTGCAGCTCCCAGCCTGGCTGAGGAAAGGAGACATGTCGGTCAGCACCTCGCTGACCAGGCTGAGAAGTGCTACCACTTCTAGAGGCTTTCCTGGTGGCAGGTCACCGAATGCTGCTCGGAGGAGGTAAGGCCAGAGCGCAGTTAAAGAATGAGTTAAAATCCCCCGGTAGGAAGATAGCTCTCCGGGGGGCGGGGCGCAGGAAACCTGAGTTCTGCTCCAGCAATGTCACTCGCGTGACCTTGAACTAAAATCTCTCTCTAAAAAAAAATACGTGGCAAGAAAAGCAACGCGATGTTCCTTCCTCGAACCTTTCTGTCCTTGACCCCTTCCTTCAGCAGGTGAGAAGACTCAAAGAGCAAGGTCGTCCACGGTGCTTGCCAACAGCAGCAGGCCTGGGAATCTGGTGACAGATATTGTTTGTATTTGAAGTGACAAGTACGAGCAGCGGCCCTCTCAGGTCCTCTACCCCGAAAACCGTAAAGGTTTGCAAGTTGGGGATTTCTCTGATTGCACTGGGCTCGTGCCCAGGCTGTCCTGTTCACACTCTGGAGGTGTCGTGACCTTGCTTTGGCTGATAGCTCTTCTCTACAGCAAGATCAAGGGCCTTTGCTCAGGCTCTGTATCGTGAGTACTTATTCATTCATTCATTCTTTGCATGTACTGTCTGTTTAGTGCCATGCACTAGACTAGAAACTACTATATAATGATGACATAGTTATAATCCCTAAGATATGAGCAGTTCAGCAGAAGACTAATGAGAATGAGACTAAGGAGACTGATCAGTGACTACAGGACAGTGTCGTGAAGTCATGAATCCTATGACAAAAACAGGCATCAAATGGACATAGATGAGATCCTGCTGGGTGGAAGAGTTCGCAGAAGGATTCCTGGAGAAGATGCCCCCTGAACAGAGATTTTGAAGGAGAAAGAGAAATTAACTGGGTGAATAGGTGCATAATTCTGGGTGTTAGGGGTCGATGGGAAAGGATATGGTTAAAGAAGTCTTAACACATCAATTTCACTATGCCGTTTCTTCAAATACTTTGAATGCAATTCTAACTACTTAGTACTTTAAAAATAATTCCAGAGGGATTAGATTGATCTTTCTCTTGGTTTTGAAGTTAAATTCTCATGAAGTTTGTCCTCCTCATGCAGTAAGTTTTTGGGGTAAGTCTTACGGTTGGGGGAGATGTGGGAGACCCTTTCCTTTATTCATCATCCCCTCCAGCATCCAAATTTCCTAGGCAACATTCTTGAGAAAGAACTTTTCAGGTATTCTCAGGTATTTTACTGGTAATAAAGTAAAAATATAGGAAGAGTCTGGTAGACTTGAACTTCTCGTTTGTATCCAAGAGAACATTAATCATGAAGCGTTAAGAACGTGGGCTCTGGAACCATCTGGCATCGAATCCTGACACTGGCTTTCTAGATGCTGACCCTGAGCAGATGGCTGAGCCTCTAGTCTCAGTCCCATCACCTCTGAAGCTGTAATGCATAGCTACCTCATGGAACAGCCTTGGAAGTGGCTTTTACATAGTACCTGGTATAGCGTAAATGCTCAATAAATTATACTCTATCTAATTATCTATCTATCTATCATCTATCTATCTACCTATCTGTCTGTCTATCCTACCTACATAAGCCCCACCCCTCACTTCGTTGTAAATAGGCAGTTGGACCACCTACTTATACTTGATTCATATTTACTCCCACTGAAGTCATTGTAAATCCTCAGGGAAAGCATAAAAATTGCATCAGGGAAAAATATGGCTACTTGCACGTTTTATAACAATTTACGATATGAGAAATGAATGCTTCTTTGTAAAACTGGGGGCATTATATCTATGAGAAAACTGCAGGGTGGGTGTACGCGGCGGGGGGAGGGGTGTGTTCTGCTCTTTTGTGTCTCTCCCGGTCCGTGTCCTTTCCAAGGACTAAATGACCCAGGATACATATGCCGGTGACACCTCCAAGCTATGCGGCAGTGGTGTGACATATGCACTTAGCACTTGTCACTCCTCAGTGGCCCACCTAAAAACTGGCTGACATTATCATACCTTTTTACCTCGCCACTTCCAACACAGTTAGAAGGATGGGTTAATATTTATTTCAACCGAACTGAAATTTGATTAACACTGCCAGCAGCTGGAAGGGAGAAGCCAAAATCTCGGGTGAAAACAAAATTAATCACAATACAAGCAAGTACGTGGTTATACTGATTCCTGTTCTGTTGGCTTAACAGTGCTTCTATGGTCAACGGGGAAAGGAAAATGACGGAGCGCTTTATCATGGCCAGAGATTTCAGGAAGGAGTTGGGTATCGAGGTGTTCAGGTGGTCAGGACTGGAGCATTAGGAAAAAAGATTCGAAAGTTGAACAGGGGTAAAAACGTAGACCTCCAAACTGAGTGCTCATTTACAGCGTTCGTAGCTAAGGGGTATTACAATACTGATGCCTGAGGTTAGATGTTGAGGGACCCAGCATATGATCTCAGAGAATGACTTCTATGCAGCTTTGAAGCTAAGGAGGAAGTTAGGAGGTGAGCAAGATTAGACGAAGAACACGGCAAGGGAGCTACAAACGGCACGTGGTCTGGAGAGAGGTGTTTTCTGTTGGGAGAATGGCTGGTACCTGCAAATCGCTTTTAGAGGCTGGAGCCTCTTTAGGGCAGGAAGGAAGAAGCATCTGGGGACCTCAGTTCTGCAGACGTCAGTTACCATTTTTTTTCTCACCCCCATCAGGGGCCGTGGAAAGCTGGGGCGATGCAGGGGAAGATGTGGTGGACTTAATTGTATCGAAAGGAAAGGTTACATCTTGTAAGGTGTGTGCCAGACGGAGATGATGAATAACGGTCAAGAGACAAGGGAAGGGAAGACAGAAAGGAAGGCAAGAAGAAATGGGAAGAAGGAAAAAGGGCATGAGCAAGAGAGGAGGGAGCCAGAGATGGGAGAGAAGAAAATGAGTGGATTTTTCATCCGCTGGCCTTTGTGGTTTCCGGGTAAATTAATTTAACAGCTCAGGGCTATAGAAACTTGATAGGTGTTTTGGTACCCAGCCTTTAACATATAAGGAAACATCACTGTAGATATAAAAACCAGGCACATTGTTCTCCAAAATCTTTTTTGTCTCTATACAGATTGCGAAGTGTGACATGCTCTGGTTTCAGCCAGCCGCTGCCTCAAGCAAGAATTGCAACACTTTCCTGCTACACTTTGAGATTCTACCCTTATCAGTCTCCATCATCTTCAATCGAAAAGAAGGTTTAAATCCAAGGCACTGTCGTTTGACAAGGAGGAATGATTTGAAGACTGGGAGATGCTTCTCAGGTATGTTTGCCTTCCGTGCGCATTGTGTTGGGGGGTTTGACGTTTTTTTCCATTTTGTTGCACATGTTTTCCTTTGCCTAGAATACTTTTCTTTCTTCAGCCCTATATTCCTACGTCAGATGCTATTTTGTATAGATGTCTTCCCTGACTCTCGGCCCCTGCTCCTGACCCATCAGGGTTGGGAGTCATTCTGTCTGTGTCTACAGAGGTTATTCCCCACTTTGCCCACCAGAATCCCTATGATGCCGCACAGTGATCACCTGCTTCTTTGATTGTCTGCTTCCCTCTTTACTGTTCCCTCAACTTTTTCTCCGGGCTCCCTTCTATCTTTCCAAACCCTTCTGATCCTTCAGAGCTCAAACCCACTTCCACGAAGCCGCCTTTCAGCCACTGTGCTCGCATTAATCTTATACCTTTATCACCATCTCTGAAATTTGCAGCCAGTTATAAATCATGGGTACTCTCTCATTGGTTTCTAATTTCATCGTTTCCTCAACTCGATTCTAAGATGCTTAAAGTCAAGAATTATGCCTCGAAATAGTGGTTCAGAACCTGCCTGACCCAACATGTTAGATCGGTTGATATATAGTTCTTAAGCCCGTTGGCTGATCGCTATACCAAGTATTAAGGCATCCAAAAAAAGTCATGCAAGAATGATTAAAGTGACTTAAACTTAAATACTTTCAAATTAAGCATTACCTTGTCATCTGATGAAATAAGGAAAAGTCCTATACACCTTAACTCCATCTCGGGCAAATATGTTTTAATGGAAATATACAGTCGGGGCCTGCTGTGAGAACCCTCCGCCCTCTGTCACTAAGGAAATGGAGGACGGACTTTTTTTTTTTCTTATGGTGACAGGAAATGTGGAAGAGCATGAATCACTGTTCCTGACTCAGGGCAGGTGGATCCATTAGGGGCAACAGAGAAGCACCCGGGGCTCGTCAGGTGTAACAGGTGTGTGTAGAGCTGCCCCCAGGACGTTCCCAGGGCTTGGTCTGGTCCCCCAGACAAAATGGAAAGCCAGGGAAAGAAGCCACGCGAAGGGTCAAAGATGCCAGATTTGGTTCGGGGTCCATTTGAGGTTAAGGCGTTCAAAGCAGAGATGTGGCTAAGTTCTCTGGAGGTTGCTCAGAAGCGAGAGGCCTTGGTGGCAGTGTAATCTGGGCTGTTGGGGGCATGAAGGTAACAGCTGAAGCAGGTCGATAAGTCACCCGGGGGCTGTGAGTGAGTTTTCCTGCGTGTTATTTTTTTTTCATCCATAAACCGATGTTGACAATACTTGGTGCCCACTTCCCGAGAAGTTCTGGGAATTATTCTTAGCTCTCGAAAGTGCTTTATTTAACTCGTACTGACTGATGGGCTGAGAAGTTCCTGGGAGGTTTTAATGGGGAGGGGAGACAGGAAGCTACTTTCCACTTCCACTCAGGCGCTGCTGCTGAAGGACAGTCCCCCTCGTCCAACTGTGACACCCCCGGATGGGCCCGATGGCGGTGGCACATCTAGGACGTGACCGAAACAATCCCACAGTTGTACTCACACAATGGTTCTTCTTTCAAACAACTGGACTGTGGAACAAAGCATCCCGGAGCCTAATTAAGAAAGTTCAGATCAATTCATATCAGCATCATCATAGTTAGCTGAAGCACAGTTGCTAATGCCTCTGTCCGTTTCTCACGGAGTGCCTCCGTGTAAAACGCTTTTCTATAAAACGCCTTGTATTGGTACTTCTGCGTGCTCTAGCTGGATAAAGCCGTCCCTTTACGAGCGCCTTCTGTATGTTAAGTGCTGTGCTTGATGCTTTACACCCCCCAGAGCTGGCTTCCTAGGCGTGCATCTGTGCAGCTGTACGAGCCCCTGGGCACAGAAAGGCCTTGCACTTGGCTTTGTGCTCTGGGGGTTGCCACCTTGAGATTCTGAATCATTTTTGAACAAATCATTTTTGCCACCGTTCTTCGTGATGGGACATACAATGCCACGTCACGGATAAGGAGACTGGGGCTCGTGCTCACGGAGTAATTTGCCAAGATCCTCAACCCACCTGGGCTGGTCTTTCCACTCTGGTCCGTGAGACCCTTGAGCCTTTGTCCTCAGCCTGTGTGTCCAGGGGAGTGTTTATGGCAGTGACTCGCAGCCTACCTGCCTCCATCGGTCGGCCCCAGGAGCTTGCGACACATAGATTCTCAATAAGCAGGTTCTGTGAACAGGCTCTGGGAAGATGCATTGAATCCACTGCCTAGCTGATTCTCGTCTACACTCGATGCCTAGCTGATTCTCGTCTACACTCGAGTCTGAGAACTAAATCTCTACATTCGGGTCTTTCTACCCTGTTTGGCCCCCATGCATGTAAGAAATACATTTTACATCGAGACCCCATATGCACCATGACCAAAGCGTCATGAAATTACACTTACCCTGACTACAAGTGACACACTGGTGATCATTTTATTCTAATTCACCTTTTAATGTGTACAGCGATTCGTGGTGCAGGTCACGGCTTGTAATGCGGAAAACACAGTGTCTTAATGAAGAGGAAATATTATGTAATGTTTGAATCCAACACCGGAGAGAACCGAGGTAGACAGACAGCTACTATTTCATTTAGAATTGCTTCAATTTGAGGTTTAAAACTTTTTTTTTAATGCAACTCTGGCAAATCTGATTAAAACGAATTTCACAGAAAAATTCGCACGCACACAGACTTTCTCCTATCTTTTCAGGAAGTGTTTGGGTTTCTGTCTTTCCCAGACTCCAGAGAAATCTTTCTTAATTCAATCGTAGCTCTACACAGAAGAAAGAGGAAAGAGTGGGCAGCCTGCCGTCATTACTTCATGGTGGTTGAGGGTCTTGAAGTTCCAGGAATGTATTTCCTTTTAGTCTTAAAGTCATAAAGCCTGATCCCCATGGTCTATTCTTTATTTTCTAGTTATCTTTTCTAGATATCCCAGGAATGCAGTCATTAGAGAAAAATGTTGCCAGAGGATAGGATGGCTAATTGGAAGCACTGTTTAAGGGAGGTGGCAGAGGTCACTAAAAACAAGGGATGGGAAGGAGCAAAGATGTTCCTAGCCCCTGATTCCCTGGATCAAGAATCAGAACAAGGAAGATGGAGCATCCCCTGGGGATGCGTTCGTCTCTGACTAAGCCACAGCATGATTCAGGAATCCCCAAGACGGCCCAGGAGTGGTGTGCAAACTTGGAGTTGTTTGGGCAAGCCTAGAATGTTCAGCTTTCGTTACAAGAAGGCTCTGTCTTTTCCCACTGCTTAAGGAGCTACTCAGATGCAGTTCTAACTGGAAGTGGAGAAAAAAAAGCTAGGAAGATGCTGTCTCTAAACCCTCCAGCTCTAACTGCGAACGCCTACACGCACAGTCCCACTGTCATATTATCAGCATTAAGAAGAGTTTGGGGGAGGGCGCAGGAAGGGGCGACAGAGAGTTTGGGGAGGGCGCTTTAGAGCAGTCTGCACGAAACAAAGGAGGTGGTTGCACTCGCCACCGCCAAACCCCACGTCGCCCCTTGTCATCAGCGATGAGCGAAGTACAAATTAGGAGGGTTTAGCAACACATAGAACTCGACAGTCCTTTTATGTCCGCTGAAACAAATAATAAACGTATGCTCTTATTTTGCATGTCTACATTTAAAAACTTTTAAATTTTCTGTAAAGTCATGCTTATTGCATTTTATAAAAGTGACAGAAATTTGGGGTGGGAGGACCTGGCTTTTCAGCAGGGATAGTTTGAGAAGCACAGCTCAGAAGCCTGGAAGAGCAGTTCAAAGACTGGAACTCTGAACCCCTCCCTCAGAACTGGGCCACGTGAAGATGTGTACAGTGTTCAGCGGTATTTGGTCGCCATCTAAAAGGACCAACGACACTTTGTCAGTGGTCTATTCTGGGGACTTTTCTTAGGACGTCGCAGACATCTTTGTATTTTTACCACACGTGACAGTACTTTTGAGCCTATATTTACATATTTGTTTATTTATTTATATTATTTGTTTGTATTCGCACTTCACTACGACTTTGAACATCTTTGTGTGTGTGCATTGACTGTGAAATGAAAATGGCCGTCTCCACTTAATAGGCAGAGAAACTGAGGCACAGAGAGGAAACATCACCGAAACATGTTGTAACCAGGAATCAGACCCACAGATCCCCTCATTCTCTCTATCTGCTATGGCTTAACATGCAGACCCCACTTCCTCCCCAGAGGAGATTCTGCGGGGGTCAGTCAGGATTATGTTCATGTATTGTTTATTGTTAAAAGCTCTTACTAGCACAAATAAATGGTCTGGAAAAATAACAAGCAGGAAAGCAAAGCAAACACATTTCTTCGGTAATGCATTCAAGCATCTTACCAGAATGAGTTTCCACATGTCAAACTGCAAAATATTCTTGCAGTACAAATAGTTGTGGTCTTATTTTGGGAAAGAATGTCAGCAAACACGCAATAACTCATTTCGACTCTAAATTAAAATTGTGTTCCGCACTCAGGGAAATAGAAAGTTTTGTGATGTTTCTTTTTTGGGGGGGGGAGGGGGCTATAACCCAAGGGAGTGAGTGCCTACTCGAATTCAGAGCAGCCCAGAGTCAAGAAGAACTGAATGGTCCCATTGGGAGAAAACTGTTAAGGAGTTGAAAAGAGCAAACGATAGTTCCCAGCATGATTTTAGAGATGTCGGGAGAAGCTCGTGGTTCTATTCAAGGAAAGATGAAAGATGGCTTTTACTTACAAGCACACACAGTCGAGCCCTTAAATATATTGGCGTGTGAATGATTCCTGTGGACTTTTTAAAACTTGCTTGCGGTCAAAGGAATCTCCCTGTCTTCCCCTGTCCACAGTGAGCTCCTTCTTGCCTCTATGCTTTTGCCCATTCCGTTGTCTTCGGAGAATGGCTGATTCAGTCCTTTGGGCTTATATTGGTCCTTTTCGACTTTTAAAATGCAGCTTAAAGCTCTGTTCTCCTCCAGAAAGCCTTTTCTAATTAACTCGTGCAACTCGGACCGCCTTAGCTGGTCCTCGTGGTCCTACGAGGTGCATTTTATACTGTATTCCTATGCAGTTAAGTTCTTTATAGTGCTTTTGGCTTTGTGGTGTGTGCGTATGCGTGCATGTGCGTGTGTGCGTGTGTTCAGATCCTGATCGTGCAGTGGTGAGACGCACTGAGTTAGGGATCTGGGTTTGATTCAACTGTGAGCTCCTTAATTGTAGGGACAATTCCCTCTGCTGGCATCGGGGTATATGATGGAGTCTGACGTATTTCATAACTATGTGTGACTTTGGGCAACTCCCGTAAGGTTGCTGTGGAGATGAAACGAAATGACAAGTGTGAACTGGAGGGCGCTCAGTGGGTGTCTCATAACACGAGACTTCTGTTTCTTGGTGATTCTGGCACAAGGCTTGGTACA
>JAQQSQ010002231.1:0-11180 GCA_028627145.1 Eidolon dupreanum | reverse complement strand
CCACATGAGACTCAGAGCTAGAAAGAATTTGACCAGGGCTGATTCCTCATGAAATTTAGAGGTGATACTGCTCTTGTGTTTTGAAGATAGGAGGGGTTAACATCTTAAAACTCACACTTATGTCCTGGAAAGAAAAAATACTAATAACCACAATGTTACTGATCCAAAGATCAAACAGTTTTTAGAATATTTTAAAAGTCACGTGAATTTGTAAAATAAATACCAATTTTAATTAGAACTCTACATGAGATGGCTCAGAGATGAACAAAAGGATAGTCAGAAGGCTTAACAGAGCTTCCGTAATCCATTACAGCATCATGATTCCCTTCCCTTCCCTTCCCTTCCCTTCCCTTCCCTTCCCTTCCCTTCCCTTCCCTTCCCTTCCTTTCCTTTCCCTTCCTTTCTTCCATCCCTCCCTCCCATCCTCCTTCCTTCACTCTCATCTTGGTTGTTTCTACTGGAAAGAAGAAACCTCCTCCATCTCTTCCAACCCCTAACGACAACATCACTGACAAAGTACCGTCCATGTGTGAGATAGTCAAAGGAGGAGGACTCCAAGCCTCCTAGTCTCCACAAAAGGAGTCCAGTCAGTTCTAGGATCACCAGCCAAGTTCAGCAAGTAAAGAGTTTATCCAGAAAATCAGTTTTGGTGTTAAATCTCTATGTGTTAATTAAAAAGTCACTCTGCTTGGTCTACTACTGTTGTGTGTGCCTTTCACGGGCTCCCCAAGAAAAGCTGAGACAGGATAAGTCTTAGAACTAAAGACTTAATCAATCTCTATTACCAGAAATATGACTCACAAGAGCACTAGAAATTGAGGTCCTCTTGAGTGATTTGGACAAGTCAGCTTATATCACTTGTTTTCCATTTGCTCATCAATAAATGACAGTTTAAACTCAATGATGTCTAAAGCATTTATGGCCCTAAAAATTCTTCAAATCTATTCTCTCTCCTCTGTTATTATATTAGAAAGTTTGTTCTTTTATGCATATTTCCAAATGTGTATTGAATCAAATTTCTGTGTGTGGAATGGTGGCACTAAAATGCAATATAACAAAACTATAACAGTTTATACAAGCAAAATAATAGTCACCAGAAATTTGCTAAGAATTGTGTGAGTACAGACCACCATCCATACTTCCATACAATCTGAGTCCTGCATTTGGGCACACAGCAGTGTGAGCAGGGTACATTGTACATTATGGTGAGTAGTAGAAGTCCATATGGATATTTTCCCTCTTTAAATCACTATTTTTCTTTATTGGGGGAGAAAAAAACTATAGTTTTTATATCATTTGCAAATAATGTCACATCTCTCAATGACATTTGAAATCTAAAGTTTTTCTCCATTCACCAGAAGCATGGAAATAATTTCAAATCAACTTTGAGACAGCAATAGCCAAATGTTGTTTCGAAGTCATTGAGCATGGAGAATCATGTTTTACGCCATCTGTTGACAAAATGGAAGTCTGCAGCCTGGAAGGCTTCTGAATGAGCCAGTGTATTAGTGCTAGAAGCTAATTTAGTGAGGAGGAAAACAACAACAATGCAGCAACAACGAGAAGCCATGGGGTGTCCTCATAAAAAAGCAAACAAAAGAAAGATCAAGAAGTGAAAATTCGCAGCTTAGATGCTTTGTTATTTGCACACATCTGCTCACTGAACACATTCCAATTTGATTATATAGCCAAATTACCCTCCTCTTATAGAACTACTGTCATGGTTTTCAAATTCTTCCAAGTGTCAATTTCAGTGTAACTCCCTGTTTATTTTAAAACAATGCCTGGAAAATTTCCCCACTCTGCAATTATGTAAAATCTGAGGATATAGGCCATTCTTTCCTTCATCCAATCAAATTTTTCACATTAAATTCCTAAAAAGCACTTGTCTTTGTGTACATGTCTGCCCAGATCATTGGTCTCCAGATTTAAATTAGATGTTAAAAAAATAAATAAATACTTAATTTTCATAACAATGTTAAATATAGAATATGTATTTCCTTTTTTAACCTTAAACGAGCTAAAATTTTTGCTTAAAAAAAGAATCCGCTAAATATGGTTGCTATCAGTCTCTAGAAGTATATGAAAAGTTTTTTTTTCTTGCAATAGTTACAGAATAGTAACAAAAGTTTTTGCCCAAAGGAAAGAACTTCGTTTAGTTGAGAAGTTATCTTATTCAGTGTTTTTCAGTGGAAGGTACTTATTGTCTAGTGTGACATAGACTTACTTATAATAATTATCAAAGTCTCAAATATAGGCCTATAAATGCAATTGGCTTTAGAAAAGTAAAAATTTGATTTCTATCAAAGACAATTTTATAATCTTTGATTGACTGGCGAAACTAAGATATAAAAAAATAAATAGTCCAGAGACTATATAGTGTACTGAAAAGACTAATTTAGTGAATTAGCCACTCATTTATTTATTCAAAGAACATTTATTAAATGCATAATTTGTGCTAAGGAATGTGCAGGATGATTTTTACATCATTATGTTTAGTTTATGCATCAATCCTTTAAATCAAATTATCTTTCCCAAGTAGATAACTCACTCGATATTTTATTTTTTAATTCTTAATTATTTGCTTATGTTATATGAGTGTTATCCTGACTTCCCTTTTATGATTTAGAATCTCTCAAATAGAATATAAAAATAAAACCAAGAAATCAAGTTTCACTAACAACTGATTATGATTTTATATTCTAATGAGATTATAAGAATTTGAACTTGCATTAGCAGTGATAGATCCAGATTTTATGTGTCCTGAAGTTTACATAATTTTTGATATTTCTAAGCCTCATCAACTTCAGAGTAAATCCATTTTAGTGCATCACTCCTTTGCTTACTTGAAAACAGACTGTTTCTAAAGATCTCTATCTGAAAGAAATAGACATGGTTTTTAAATCTTGTAAAAGGTAGAATAAGTCTGATCGAGATCTGAACAAGGCTTAGGTGATTGCAAAGACTGCATGCTACCCTGAGGTGTTAGGGAAAACAGCCAATGAATCCAGGCGGAAGCCCATCCATTTGGCAAATAATTGGTTTCTCCAGTGGAGACAGCTGCTCTCCTGCCCTTCTGGCTGAAATGTACTGGAAAAAAGTCCCTACGGATGAAAAGGAGGACAAAAATATTGGTGATGCGGGGAAAAACCAACAAAAGGAGGACTTAAAGCCAAGAGAAAAGCAGTTTATAACAACCTGTTTAGGAAATCAAGCCCAGATCTCTTTAGGTAGATGCCAGTTGCCTTGTCTTCCTTCAAGTGTTTTTTCTACTGTTTCCAAGGTGGTTTTTAAAAGTATTTAACTCTGAGTTCTCTTTCAGGAATACAGGGTAAGAAAGGAAGCTTCTCTTGCATTGATTCAATCATGAATAACTGTTTAACAGCAAGTAGAAAGTTCTTAGGAAGAGTAAGAGCACTCCTCATTGATCAGCTTGGCGGTTCGCTGTGTCAGCATTTATAGAAGAGCCATCATCCATAGACATTTCTCAGAAGAGTTGATTGTAGAACTAATGAATATTTTGATGAGTGAGTGAATAAATGCCTAAGCTTTATAATATTCACTTTATGGTCTCATGTGTATAGCAAGGTGACTCTGAAAGCAATAAAAATCACTAGTCCCCCTTGCCCTCACTTTCTGTAGTTTCAGTTACCCATAGTCAACCAGGGTCTGAAATAGTAAATGAAAAATTCCAGGCATTGAGAGAGATCACCTTTATAGGATATTCATTACAGCATATCATTATAATTGTAGTTTATAATTACTTGTTTTCATCTTTTATAAACTAAACTTTGTCATCGGTATGTGTACATAGGGAAAAACATGAGGTGTCTATAGGGTTCAATTCTGTCCGTGGTTTGGAGCATTCTCTGGGGGGTCTTGGGACATATGGGACATGGATAAGGGGGGACACTGTCTTTTTACTTTTCTAAAACTAGGATATTGTCAGAAAAAAGTTTTCAAGTATCTGGTTAAAAAATTGCTTTCGGATATTTCAGTGGGAGAAGAGCTTCTTCGCTAGGGAAGGGAGAGGGTTGTCCCTTAAATCAGGGCCCCCAACCCCCAGGCTGCTGACCAGCATCTGTCAGTGGCCTGTTAGGAACCGGGCTGCACAGCAGGAGGTGAGTGGCAGGGAAGCCAGTGAAGCTTCACCTATATTTGCAGCCGCTCCTCAGTGGTAGCATCACCGCCTCAGCTCCACTTCGGATCATCAGGCATTAGATTCTCATAGGAGCACTGGTCACTGGTACCAAAAAATTTGGGGACCGCTACCATAAATGCATGCTCTTTGGATAGAAAAAGCAAAGACATAAGGAAACAGTCATCATAATTTAAAAACAGCATACCACGTCTAAGTTGGACCCTCAATAGTGCTTAACCAAGGATTCAGACACATCTAAAAATATCTGGATGACTCATGTTGCAAACAGACCAAAGATTGATGGGCACAAAAGACGTTCGGACCGTCTATGAACATTGTCTTAAGAAAAGAGTTGAAATACATGGGGTAGTGATTCGAGATCGATTCTCCCCTTTCTGGTCACGGGACAGCATGGCATGCACGTGACTTGCTTTACCAGTGAAGGAACATCTGTTAATTGTTGGTGGAAAATTTTAAAGCCAGCATGCAACTTGCTGTGCCCCCCTTCCTACCTTAGCAGTTGTGGGGGCGGATGTTGAGGGGGAGCCTCTGACTGCCTTGGAGAGCCTGTGAGCAAGTCGCTCCTTGCTGGCTCGTGCTGGATGCGCCTGGTGAGCGGGCAGGACCTTGCGCTGCGCTTTATCGGGAAGAGGCGTTGGGCGATGGATTGTGAGAAGTTGCCTTGCGGATCCCTCCTGTGGCCTGGAGAACTGTAGATGGTCAGTGGGCGAGGAGGAACAGACAAGGAGTCCCGGAGAAGGAATGCACGTGGGAGATGGCCCTGTGGGACCCCCTAAAAATATTTGGGTGACTTTAAATCAGGCTAGCCATATCTTAATTTCGACAGGTTACAGTTATGAGAGAAATATCATTTACTAATAATGTAACCCTATTATTTACCTTACCTCTCCAGGGGACTGGGTTTTTCTGGAAGGCCTTGTTAATAGGCCATAATCGCAATTATTGCCTCACATATTTTTGTTCTAACTTGAACGCTCATGCTCTTTTTTCTTATGGTAGCCATGATCATAGCAGAAACGATACCATTACATACAAGGTTTTGAATCTTTTCTGGTAAAGTCAGGATATGTTTAATGTATTTTGACCATTTTGATGGCAATATAAATATATGTTTAAATAGTTGATTATGAAACCAAAAAAGTCATGAAATAAGAATAAAAACTATAAAACTTTCCACTGCAGCTGGCCTAAAATTTGAGCCTCCCAAAGTAATAATACAGCATTGTCAAGATCCCAGTCTTCGAAAACTTCAATACATTGCATATTCCAGAAAAAAAGAGGGGCAAAATAAAACAATCATGAATTAACAGTTTAACAGAGCCTTCCATAATCCGTTACAAATATCTATCAAAACATTTTTCATTCTATAATTCTACTTTCAAAAATCTAACTTATCTAATTGAACACTATGTAGTTAAATAATTTTATTATAACTCATTAAGACTTTAATAAAATGTCTCTTTAATTAAGTAGTTTGAAATGTTTGATTCTTCAAATTGGTTAAGATAATTTTTTTCTCATATCTTACTAAATTAAATTTATTCTCTTAGGAGCTGGAGAGATTGTGGATCCACCTTTATATTAATGTTGAAAATATGCCATTGGAAGAAAATGCACATTTGCTCTGTCTAAAATTTTGAGATCTTCTCATTAGTCATTTTCTTTTTCTTCTCTAAATGATTGTTTATCTGTCTGCATTAATGCAAAGTACCCCGTAGTAATTTGAAATGGCTTTAGTAATAGGAATTGCACTCATTGCTGTGGATATATATAGTGCACATACTAAAGCTACTTGTAAATAAAGTTCTTGAAAGTCGTTTTTTAATTTCTGTTTCTATTGCAAGCCCAAGGTCAGTAATGTTAATTAGTCTTTCCATGAAAGATTTCTTACTATGAGGACTGTCTGGAAATCTTAGCCTTCATGTGGTAAGTACAAATTATAAATTTCATTAAGTTTCTCATACCGTAAAACAATAAAGTATAATAGGAAACATACATTGGTTTCATGGTAAAATCTTGGCAACAGCCCGGCCAGCCTAAAGAGAAGCAGAAATGAGCAGCAACAAAGTTAGAGACATACAGCAATTCCCTGATCAAACTGTACCTGAAGCCTGTCTCTTTATATTTCAGTTTCACAAACCAACCAATTCTCTTTTCCTGAGTCAGTCATCTGTTACTTGCCACCAAAATAATTCTAACCCATGCATTCAGATACTAATTTGTAATACTTGTATTCATTTATAAACTCAATAAACTTAGAGTAGGCATTTGATTTGTATCTCCACACATTCTACATATTTGCAATGACAGTTTGCCAATCAGAAATTCCATCAGTCACACGAGTGGCATAATGTGTCAAAACAGTCATTTTGGCATTTTTACTTGAATGAGGTTTTTTTTTTTTTTTAATGAATTTAGTAGATTTAATAATAAGGCATAGAAGTATAAAATTAAACTTTCTTAAAAAAGATAATCTAATAACCTAACCAAAATTGACAAAAGAGATAAAGTCATGAAGAGGTAATTACTAGGGGGGAGGGAGAAGGAGTGAAAGAGGTCAAATATGGGGTGACAAAGAAACCTAACTGTGGGTGGCAAGCACACAGTACAATGTATATACGACTAATTGTTGAATTGTACACTTGAAACATATTGGATTTCATTAACCAATGTCACCATAATAAAATAGAAAGCTAATTAAATAATGGGGGTTTGGGGTAGCTTATTAAATGGCCAAAAAAATGTATATTTTACTATGATATAAGAACTGGAATCACCTTACACAGCAGGCTAGGGCATAAATTGGTACTAATTTTCTGCAGAACAAATTAAAAAGTTGTATCAAAAATACTAAGAAATTATTTTTTTATTTATTTTTTGACTTCTAAAAATTTTCCTAATAAGATCATTGACTAATATATGAAGATGTGTACAAATATGCTAGCATAAATCATTTTATACTAGCAGAAATGATATTTACACATATTCAAAATTACGATTTAGCTTCAGTAAATATGTAGCCAAATATAATAACTTACAAAACTGAAGATATTCCTTGTATCTGGAGCATGGTGTCCAATATTGACAATAGAATAGAAGCCAAGAAGGTGAGCGGGGTCCCGGTGGCGAGGGGTTTGCCTGCTTGTCGTGGAGCTGCAACATAACCTAAAGGCAACGCTGAACTGTTGTAAGGAGTAAATCAGAGAACTGGTATGATCATATGAGCATTTTTTTTTTTTTTTTGCAACTCACTCTACCCACAGACAGGAGAAGAAATTGAAGGCTATAGGTTTGTCATTGGACAAAGCTGTCAAGGGAGAATGAAGCCATCCCACTTAAAAATAATATTTTAAAAACTATTCAATTATTTAACAACAATCATTTATGGAGCACCTATTATATGTCAGATGCAGTGGGATACTGACATAAATAACCTAAACCTCCCAGGTCAAAATGTGCCTCAGTTGAAATAGACCATTTATTTCAACTGTTCCTGTAAGTCTCAAAGCAAAAGTTGATAGAAGTGAAGCCATATTTGGACAAAGTTTGTTCAGGTTTAACGTTATGAGCAATGATCTGTGCTATATAATAAGCGAATGATAAAGTTGTGGTATCTTTGAAATCGTTTTGTATTGTAATAATCTAAACTTTCTTGAAAAATAAATTGTTATGTTTATAGTTGTATGGCTATTGTGTTTGGCATAATTAATAGAAGATGATTGTGGATATGATGCTTTTGGATGGATTCTAAATGTATCTTCTGGGTTATAGCAATAATGAGTTGTGTAGGCAGAAAAATTAAAAATAAAAAAAGGGAGGGAGGGAGGAAAAGAGAGAGAGATGGGGAGAGAGAGAGAGAGAGAGAGAGAGGCAGGGAGGGAGGGAGGAAGGAAGGAAGGAAGGAAGGAAGGAAAGAAGAAAGAAAGTAAGAAAGAAAAAGTAAATATTGGTCTCCAATCTGATAGCCACAGTTTATATGTGGAAATTTGGTTCTAAACAGTCACAATTCTGGTTCTTTCTTTATTCCATTGAAGAGCAGTTTTTGGCTCTTCTTGTGTGACACAATCATCTTTAAGATACTTTTCATTTGGTAACAAGAAAGAAGCACCAGAGGCAAAAGTGTTAGAGGAAAAGATGTGACTGGTTTTGGTGGACACATGGCCAGTTAGTCTGTCCCCCTTACCTTGGAAGCAAATTTCTCAGTTGATGGGTGATGTAATTCCTTATAATCCTAAGCATTTCTGCCCTTATTGCGTTTGCTCTTCAATATATTTAATCATTTCTATATGTGGATTTACTCTGTAGAAACCGTCTGAATGGGACATAACAAAGGAAGTCCTATAATTATTGACTTTTTACACACAGCATGAAATACAACTTGGCTTCTAAGGATACATATGGATGGTTGTCACACCGAAGAAATGAAAGGTGGTAGATCACTCCATCTACCTTTGATCAGTTTTCTAGAAAGCTAAAGAATCTCAAGTTAATAAATTGGAGTGATATTTTCAAAATTAAGCCCTTGGGCCTTAAAAGTGGACATCTCCTGTACCCCTTTTCTCATACTGGATAATTCCATTTTCTGGGGATTAGCAATTGCTAGGCAGCACATCTCTGTTGGAATATTTGGGCTGCAGCATCTTATCTTGGGTCCAAATCCCAGCCCAGTAGATATGCATAACATTGAATTCAACCAAAATTCTACATCACTTACTGAGGTAAGAAAACTGAGATGAATGAAAATCTAACCATTGAAAGGACATGCAAAAACAATGAACTTTAAGAGTAAGTTGTGCAATGATAGTTAGCTTGGAAACTTAAAAGTTGATTATGACAATTCCAAATCAGTACAGCTTTTGCTGATATTAAAATAGATCCTTTGGTCTATATGAAATGTCCCAGGAGTTCAAACTCAGGTCATAGGAATATTAATTTCCCCGTGTTTTTAGAGAGCTCGTAACATCAGGAAGTAGCCAGATGTTTCAGAACAGGGAGTATTTGAATATATCTTCCAGATTTAAAACTTTGTGATATTCTAGTCTAGAAGATTGTGTTGGAGATGGTCTTTCTGAAGCTGAAGTGCTTAACCAATAGCTGAATGCTTGGATCTTGTCTAATAACATTGCAGTTTAAGCAGTTTCAGATATAAAACATTGAATAATTGCGAGAGCTAACTAACAAACTTGAACTTATTTCAGAGTCTGCTGAGTGTAGACCATTTTTTGAGAGATTGATCATTTTAACAGGGCCTTACTTGAACAAAGAAATAAAAGAAAAGCCACCACTTACATCAAACTTTGGAGGGGTGGATAGGTAGATAGATGATAGGTAGGTAGGGTAGGTAGGTAGGTAGGTAGATAGATACATAGATACATAGGTGCATAGATAGAGATATGAGAGAGAGAGAGAGAGAGAGAGAGAGAGAGAGAGAGAGAGAGAGAGAGAGAGAGATGATAGATGATCTTCCAAATAGAAGGGTATTTAATCTTAAAATCTATTCAGCTTTTTTCTTCTTTTCAAGACATTTTCTCTATTCTCATGACCTAGTCTTATCCCTCGATGCCTTTTCTCCTTGGTGAGACTCTTCCTTCAAGCATACTCCACTTATAAATATTTATAGACCATCTCAGCATAGCTCTAGGTGCTGAGGACATAACCATAAAGAAAAACACACAAGGTCACTGACATTATGCTGCTTATATTGCATGGAGAGACAGACAACGAAGAATAACTAAGTAAACACATAAATAAGTAAGTTAGGTAAGTAATAATAATTATGTAAGAAATAAATAAGGGCAATTGGCCAACAGGGTGACTCTGTGATAGAAGAAAGAAATAGTTTTGTGAAGTAAGGGTAATATGGAATCCTTTTTCTTTTCTTTTGTGTTTGGTTGTTTTGTTTTCACTGTGTTTATTACATATTATCTCATGTATTCAAAAAAGCATTATTGAAGAATATATGTAATCAGTTCATTAAATGTAAGTTTTCATTTTCTTATTTTTGTAACATTCCTGAACAGCCCTGGAAATAAAAAAAAAAAAAAAAAAAAAAGAGAAAAGAAAAAAAAAAAGAGAAAAGAATAAGCTTTACAATATATATTATGTTCACTGGTTGAAAGAAAATACTATTAAGTGATTGTTTGTTTGTTTTCTACATAGCCCAAATAGAGGACTAAATGATGAAAAAGCAATTTAAGGCAAAAGGAGATATTACAAACTGTACTGAGACAGAGGAAATGTTCCTTAATTGAGCTTAGCATTTGGTAACAGTATCGAGTTGGCGCTTTTACTATCTAAAGCTGTACATCAGTATCTGCTGGAGGGTGTAGATGTTCTACTCAAGAAGAAATTAGCACAGACGTCCAAAAACATGTGAGCATAGCACAGAAATGTAGAAACATAAAAGAACAGTTATGTTTCTACAAATAAACCCATTCCTGCATTTTAAACAGGCATAAAATTTCAAATCCACCAAAACCTAAGGGTTATTTTGTTTGTTCGTCATACCTAATATACAGTAACATAGTTGGGGATACAGAATAGCCCTCTATGTGGTCAACAGCAAAGGCCCTGCTCTGAAATGTCATCCTAGCTCACCGAGTCCTTCAAACCATTGGTTCTCTCCTTATACCCAAACAATAGACACTCCGTGCCATGAGTCTGGCCCATAATAAAGACCTTTTTTTTGAAGGGCATGTGCTCTGGTAGCAGATAGCCTGTGTTTAATAATCATCACTCTAACACTCTTGTATGACTTTGAGTAAATTGCTTAAACATACATGCAATCAATTTTCTCATCTGTATGACCTAAATATAAAAGTACCTAATATCAGCGCGTTTTGAGGATTAAATTAGTTAATGCACATAAAGGGCTTGGGGCAATGTTTGACACACAAAAATCTTTCCGTATAAATATATTATTATCATCATTATTATCATTTATTTGGCTTCCATCAGCCTTACTCAATTTTATTTCTCAATTTAGTCAGAACTCAGGTGGAGGAAAATGGATCATTAG
>JAQQSQ010002230.1:0-11182 GCA_028627145.1 Eidolon dupreanum | reverse complement strand
GTACAAGCATTTCTGTCTTTACATAGGCATATCCTTCACTCTCTTGTCTAGTGATGGAAAGTTTGAAGTCAGGGTGTCAAGTGTATAGTAGTAGTTATTGTTCAGAAACGCATCCTGGGAAAGAAAGACAAATTAAAGTGCTAGGAAACTACCCAGTAAATGAGACAGGAGGAGACTAATAATAATAATAAAAGGTGAATCTAAACTTTTAATTTCAGTGACAATATATTTTTGTTTTAATTTGCTTTCTCAGCAGACCTTCAGCCTATTAAATTCATTCAATTGGAAATGCACACACAAAGGGATCCAGATTTTTAAAAATAATCTTCAGAGGATATAGTGTCGATTAAGTGGATAGATTGATGTATTGAGAAAGAAGAAAAAGAAGAAAAAAAGAAATGTGTTAGAAAGGTAAAAAGTTCAAGTTCTTAGAGAATTCTAAGTTTCTGGTTCCTATTATATAATTTATTATTATAATTTTTTCTATGTGTAACTGTATTCAGGCTCTTTATAACCTTAACAGTTTGAAATAAAAAGAGAAAAAGATGTGGGCTGTCGTCATACAGTAACACCTACCCTCCACCTCATATATACACCCGAAATCCAAAGATGCTTTATAAAAATATCAACACTCAGATTAAAAAAGAATAACTTTTAAGTTTAAAAATAGCAAGTTTATTTCAGTATGTCTGCTATTAAAAATAATTTTAACTCACTTGATAAAAATCATGGAAACATTCCAAACCTGTTATTACTATCTTTGTGACTTTTTTTTCTCTTTGATCTAGAATGGAAATTTGGCAAAGTGCTTACTGAAGACACTGACAGGAAGAAAAACAAACCTGTCATCACAAATGTTGCCTATTTGTAATAAGATGTAATAAGATGTGTTTCTTCACATATGATATCATGAGATTTGTATTAATAGTTATCTTTTGTAGTGTCATTTAAATTTTCAAATTAGAGCAGCTTATAGTTGGTTATTAATTACAACTTTTTATAACTGGGCAATTGGGATTCCTGAATAACATAATCATCACTATCATCATTCGGAGTAGGAATCTGGATGAAAAATATTATACTTCCCTTGTCCAAGGATTTGAAATGTCTTTGGAGATCAGTAAAAAAGAACTTATAAGCTTGTAGGATTATATTAAGTTCTTGTGTTAATAAAGACAGTAGGGCATATTCTTCTGTTGCTATGAACTGGTCATTAAAATGTTCCCACATTTATCACAGAAGAAACCTATAGCACTGGTTGAAGGAAGTGGGGAAGTCTTAAAGGATGCATTTTATCATACAAGTTCTAATACTAATTGTAGGGGCCAACATTCCACAGTGAATTCTTCCATTCGATTTTCTACTTCTGCTCTCAGAAGAAACTCAAGTTGAAAGACACATGAACACACACAAAAATGAATGTAATCATGAAAAGGGGTTATCTGTGTGTCCTCTAAACTTAAGAAGAATTTCAGTGAAAATTGAAAAATTTATTAGTGTATCTAAAATAGACATTTGCCACCAAATATATATGATATGTCAAGAAAACAAGTAAGTTTCGATTAACAACTATTATCTCTAATAAGAAAGAACCAAACATTAAATAGAGGGAAGATGTACTGAATTAGATATTAAAAGTCAAGTAATAGGCACATTCACTTATAAATAAATGTCATGTTATAATGATGTTATGAAGGAGTTATAAGAAAAATAGTAGCATTAAAAAGCTGTTGAAGTTTTGTTTATATGCCTGTATAGCATCAGAGGCAATTTATTTATATATCGAAATTACTAAACAAAAGAAAATCAACATGTTTTTAAAGGAATGTTATTGAAGCTGACTATTGACTTGGGACAAAATAGAAACAAAATACATGACTGCAGCAGATATCATTTAAGTTTTCGTTTAAGATTTAAGATTTGGTTTAATTATGATTTTTTGCCAAAAATGTGGGTAAAGAAGTATGAACTAGCAGCCACTTTTTATATAACTAGGAATGTGGCTGTTTAAAGGAATGAAAGGCTCTGTGCAACAAATAGGCCAAAAAGGTCACCTAGATGGTTATGTGTGGGAAGGCTCCCGCCAACTCATGGCCTTTTAGTGTTTCTCCCTAAAATGGGATAAAGCCTTTGGTTAGAGAAAATAGCAGAATGCCCAGATAATCTGTCCCCACACGTCAGAGGCCATGTCTTCTTTTTCTCCTGCATCCACAATTGTGCATGTCACATTCAGCTACTAACTTAAAGTAATTAATATATAAATCAGTAATTATTATAAGTACTTAATCTGCCTATGCAAAAATACCTTTCGGATTATATATTGATTTTCTGGCTAATAATGGCGACATGGTTTGCTGTTAATACTCTCTGACAGACTTCTATTTCTATAACATTGATTAAACTTCTGAACAGAATGAAAATTAATTTAAAATTTATAACAAAATGATAACTAGAGAGACTAGTGAAATAAAGCAAATACGAAACAGAGTGAGTCAACACAGCCAAGTTTTTCTTTGAAAAGACTAATAACATTGCAAAAGTTCTGCAGATAATTAATCAAGAAAAAAGAGAAAAGGAACAAAGGAATCATTTGAATGAAGAAGAAGATAGAACTATGGGAGATGCAGCCATTAAAAAGATAATAAGAGGGTATTAGGTATAACTTTTTGCCAAAAAGTAACAAGAATAAGAGCTAAAAGTAGAATCTGAATGCAGATATTCAGAGACCAAGGACTCCACTGTTAGAAGAACTTGGATAATCGACAACTTTAATACATTTATTTTATAATTGGCAAAATACACCTCTAGAAAATACTAAATAAACATTAATTTTGTTTAATAGTATTTGAACAAAAGTGTTCATTTATCATACTCGAAAGAGTTATATATGTTCAAGTATAGAATAGTGAAATAGATGTTGATACATGCAGTTGTTATTACTAAATCTCCAGTAAAGAAAAAAAAAATTTACAAGGAATTTTTTATTATCTTAGTATTGTATTTACATCAAAATTCTAGTAGGAAAAAATCAACACAAACATGAAAATACAGCATTGTACCAGCTATGCCACAGATTCACAGATGAGGGATTGGAAAGAAAATGTTAGTATTTTTATCTTGATGAAGGCATATGAAGATGATTATTTCTTTTATCTATACTCTTCATATATTTGGCAGCAGTCTTGTTTTACTTCGGTTATTAAAAAAAACTACATATGCTATTTTTATTGTTTTGAAACATAAGGAAACATTTTCAGTTTCAGCATTCTAACACAGCGTGCAACATAGGGGAGAGGCTATTTCTGGACCCATGAGTTTCCTCAGCAGTTGACCAGTTTCAGACTTGTATAAGTTATGCATCCTCATTTTGAACAGAAAAAAACTGAAATTCAGAGAAACCAATGGGAGCCCAGGGATATTCTACAGATTAAATTATATGATGGATAAGAAAGGGCTTTAAAAACCCTAAAGGCCCATAGAGATAAGGGGCCACTGCATTCTGGTAAAGTGTGAAACATGTCGTTGAATGAAATTCTTGTGATCTCATGGCCCAGAAAAATCAATAGTGTGTTATTTTAAGCTCTATCCTTGACTAATTTCCTGCTCAAAGAGCAAATTCAGGACGGAAAGTTAAGCTTCCTGTCCTTGACTTTCCCCTGTTGAATAACATGCGTAATGTTCTTTATTTCTTTGAAAAGTGATTTGGGATCAATGCATTAAAAGGATTCTGTTTAGAATGTTATTACTACCACAAAATGACATATTGCAGCTCACAAGATTTTAGGAAATGACATGTCCAAATTATCTAAAGGTCAAAACTCTAGCACTAAATACGCATACAGTTTTCTTTCTTTCTTTGGGCCAAATTCTTCCATGGCAATATTTAATATGATTCTGTTACAAATTAGAGGATATTTATTGGGTTAGATGTTAAAAGTACAATTAAAAGCTTTTATTCAGTTTAAGCTGATAAGTACCACTAGTTTTAAGGCTAAACAAATACAGGAAAACTATAAAGGAAACTTAAATCTTGGCAAAGGTGCAGATAAGAAAGATAGCAGATCTAGTTGGTTTGCATTGAGGGTGGTATTTTATTAACCAAAAAAAAAAAAAAATGTCAATGGTCATGGATAATTGACTGTTTAGTTTCTTTATTGTCAATAATATTCTATTATGATCAGACCTCAAGGCCAGGAAATGAAGAACATTTCTTTGAAAGACCCAGTGCCTATTAATTTAATGCCATTTAAAATAAATGCCTGTGTGTGTGTGTGTGTGTGTGTGTGTGTGTGTGTGTGTGTGTTTATATTTATATATATATATATACACACACATATACTCACATGTATACATACAGACTGTGGATGGCAACTTTAACTGTTTCATGTCTCATTTGTTGTGATTCTCCTTTCTATATCAAATCTATAATCACTATTTGTATTCTCAGTGGCAATTATTGCTTACATTAGTTGGGTTTGGTTGTGTTTATGGTTTTTACTCAGGTTGTCTTTGTGTCCATGATCATTTAATATGAACAATTTCCTACAGATATATTAGAAATCAGTTGTTAAAACAATATTCTGAAAGATCAAGATATATTCTAGAAGAGAACAGATTTTTAATGTCCCTTGAATGTCATAAAACTCTATTCTTTTTAGTGAACGTGTACATTTCATTGCTTTTACTGGTGAGGGAAAAAAGGACAGATGGTACAGAAATGGAACGTAGGAAAATCACTTACAGTGAAACCAATTTTAATACCCTTGCTAATAAAGTTCTCTATATACATATGGGCCTGATCTTTCCAGGAAAAAGAGAGTAATTCTTCATTTTGTCCAGGGATTTTAACTCTTTCAATCCCCTGGGGCATTAAACAGTGCATTAAATTATACTAAATAGCCCCAAAGAATTAACACACTTTCTAAGTCAAGTCTTTTATTTCTTTCTGCTGGGTAACATCAGGCCATTGATCATATTAGAAGGTCTAACCAACTCCCACGAGGCACTTTCCCTTATGTCAGAGCTAGCCAGGTGTGATGGTTTCCTTTCTTGAACTCCAATAAACTTTATAAGACCTATTCAACATCACTCAACTAAATCATATAATGGCAAATTTATAACCCAATGGTGCTAAATGATCTAGTTGGTTGTCTCTGCTTGCTAACTAAATATTAAAAATAAAGCCAGCTAAGCCAATATTCATCTAAAATTGTGTTACTTGACCTTTATCATCCCAAAACAAGAGAAAAACTTCATGCCACACCATAATTCCCTTAATTATGTCTTTCCCCAATTGGTCTTATAAAATGGGGGAGCCAGTCAAGCTTTTTATCCCACCTTAGGGGGTCAAAAGAATAGGAGACCTGTCACTAATTCCTTTCACCTCACAGGCAAATCTCCTTCACCCAATTAACTAAGACCAGGTGCACCCTCCAGTGAGTCTGAGGAATGCAGAGAGCTCAGAAACCCTGCTTCCATCTTGGCAGAAAGGGAGCCCAGCCTGCACCTGATTAGCAAGCTTTACTGGACTACAAAAAGTCGGTAAATGAATATAGTTTTCCCCATGAAAGTTGGGAAAGATCGTGGATGCTGCATATAAATACTAGCAGGCCTACCCTTTATAGGGACTACTTTATCAAGACAAGTGACAGCCACTCCTGCGGATGAGCAACCATCAGCTTGCTAAGCTGATATTTGACCCAAGTTCTTAACAGGTTCTGATGATATATTTAGGGAAACATGACTAATTGCTTTGAATTTTCAAGAGTAATCATAAACATATTCAGATAAAATTAATGGTGGAAAACCAGCAGCGTTGGGGAAGTGAATAAAAATTCTAATTTGGAAACTAGAAATGCCTATCCAAAGTATCGAGCTATGACAAATGTGGCAGCAGAAGGCAGTGGTCTTCAAGAGAATGTTGGAGTCCTAAAGGCCTGGATTAAAAACCCTGACAGAGTTAAACCCTGACTAGTTGTATATATTTACATAAATACCTCTATCTTTCTATATATTAGTTTCCTTTTCTGGAAAATAGGAAAATAAAAAATAATATCTACTGTATAGGGTTGTAGTGAAGATTACATGACATAATGTAATCAGGGTTTAGAAGACTGGCAGGCACACAGTGTGTACTCAGTAATTGTGTGCTCATATGATTATTGAAGACATTTAAATGAAGACATTTAGTGTAAGAAGCAAAATAATCCAATGAAAAATATGTTCTTTTCCCAGAAGGCAAGCCTATTAAATGAAAGTTTAGGGCTTTACCTAATAATTTGGCACCAACTGGCTAGAATCCAGAAAACTAAAAGAGAAGGATTTAGAGCTGTGATTTTCAAAATTTATTTACCTAGGTCCTACAACAATTTTTGGAGGTGCCTTTAGGGTCCATGCTGGGGAAGGAAAAGAGGCATAGTGGAGCTTTTTTAGGAGAAGTTTCTCACTCCCATGCCAATCAGTGAGTAGTTTTTTTTTTTAATCTATTTTATATATTAGACTTTTTATCATACAATTTTATTTGAATATTACAAAACTAAACATTTTTAAAAGTGCGCACTTAGTGTAACTCGAAGGCAGCTTCTGCAGAGATGATATGTGCCTTTCCCTTGGGCTACCTCCCCATCCATCTTAGGTAAGCACTGAAAAAGCCCCCGCTAAGAATGCTAGTATCAAATGTTAGTTCATTGGCACTCACTTGCTGACTTATTAGGTGATCACATGACTTTGGATCCACTGGATTTCTCTAGTTTCTATTAAGGATTACACACTACCATGAGTTATAAAAAACTCTAATGGATCTCAAGTTCAACAAGAAGCAGAACTGCAGAATGCCTTTTCTTTATTGGTGAGGTGTAGAAGGAGCTTCTACTAATCTTAACATGTCAGTCTTTGGAAAATTGAAAAAGCCTATAATTCCTTAAGAAAGCATGTGCCCAGGAGGTTGCCAAAATCCTCATTTCTGATACACAGTTTCATAAGAGGATTTTAAGATGTCATCAATGGAATAAACCCAGAAAATACCACATAAGCCTCATTTTTCTCTGTAAAAATTCTTCTATTTTAGTGTCATCTTCAAATCGTCGCTGTGACTTCAACTCCACTTTCTAAGAATCGTAGTGGATACTGTCTGATTGTTCCCTGCTCTATTGGCTCAGTAATTCAATAGTCAGGCAGCTGGAGTAAATACATACTGGGTTCAGGATTACAGTGAAGATTTTAAGTTGGATCTGGATACTATAGATCCAATACTATACCCTCCAGAATGTAACATGAGCAAATATAAATTATGGCCCCCACATGACTTTGTCTCAGCCTGAAATAGTCCAGGTAGTGCAATCCAGCAACCAAAAGTACTTTAAAAAGAATTCTTGTCTCCGGATACCATTCTCAAAAAAACTCTCAGTTGTAACCAATAACAACATCATTGAAAATTTAATTTCTTTTTTCCTTAATTCTCTTTCATCTACTTCTTTGAGGATCTCATTTGGCAGTCTTTCCCTCTGTTCCCCTCCCTTGACTCATTCCACTCTCCACGCCAAACCTGGAAGAATTGTGTCACCTTTTCTTTCTATAAATGGCACAGAGTTGAGCATCTTTTCTTTCTTCACATACCTAACAGATTCGAAATAGAAGTCCTCTAAGAGCCTATAATATATTTGTATTACCAGGTTATCTAGTGCTTTCACAGAAATGTATTTACCATTGACATGTTCAGGTTTTATGTATAAATAGCTGAAATGTTTGGGGGAAAGTAAAAATATAGGAAGACATTTAATAAAACTGATTGAAAGTATTTTTTTATCTTATATTTTTTACATTGTTTCTTAGAACAGCCTCATCTTGAGTCTTTTTTGTTTCTTGGTATTAATTTTCATGTTTATATATCACACATTCCATTTTCTACTCCAAAAAATAGTAATACATAATTTTATGCCATTTTACAGACCTGAACCTATAAACTAATAAATTGCTGAAATTTTAGAGACTATTAAATAATTTTTGCCAGTTCAGATATATAAAAAATTATTCTTTTTCTAGACTGTATTTTTCCCCACAAGAAGTTGTTTTAAAACATTTTTCATTAATGAGCAAGTATTTTTAAGCATAACTTTTCCAATGATTTTTCCCTTAATAAATCAAGGGGAAAATGAAATTAATTTTTTAAAAATGTACCTTTTGAAATGGTCCAAGTCATATATGTAAGTTTCCTCAATAAAATTTTAAAATGTTTTTCTTTAATGTCCACTACTGCAATAAGCACATAGTAGAACAAAGCACACTCTTCACGAACCCTTGTGGATATGGAGTTATATATCTGTGGATATAATAACGAGTGAAGATGGAGAATATGTGGAGTCCTGTTCTTACTTATCCTGTTACCCAGTTGAATGAAATTTGCAAAGAAACATGGGATACATTTTGAGGTAATTTTATTCTTTGGATTTTGGATGATTACTTTATAAAAGTAGGCAATACTTGCCATTCCTACTAAATAGAATTACTTTCAGACACCACAGAAATTATTTAAAATATAGGAATAAAGATACCACTTGAATGTTGCTGTGTATCAGATATTTAGAGTAATTGTACCTGTTTATACACACACAAATACACTTAAAATAGTTAATACATATTTTAAAATCTAAAATATTTCATTTGGATATAAGCTTCCACAGGGAAAGTAATAAATTAAGCCCCGTTATTTCTCTATACCTTTCTTGTCTAAAATGGCAGCCACTAGTCACATGTAAGTATTGAGCATCTGATGTTAAGTTTTTAATTTAATTTTAATTAATTTAAATGCAAAGACAACACTTCAGTTAATTGAACACTTTTAAGCACATCTAGAATGACTTGGATATGTGAATCTATTTTTCAACTGTAAATTTTATGAAATCTAATTTTAAATCAATATTTTAGATGAAAATTAGCATCTAAATTGAGAAGGGCTGAAATAAAAAAAAACATTCACTGGGTTTTTAAGACTTGTTATGAAAAATAGAATGTTAAATATCTCAATTTTATATCGGTTACAAGGTGAAATGATAATATTTTCAATTAGGTTACATAAAATATTTTCTTAAAATTAAATTTACTTCTTAAAACTGTTTTAATGTGGCTACTAGAAAATTTTAAATTACCTATGTGGTTTGCCTTTTATTCTTGACAGAGTTGCTATATATTTACAGATGAAATCAAGTTGAAATGAACATAAAATTTGGGTTTAAATCCAGAAAAAGACAGCATGGAGCTTGAGGGGCTGTATAAAACAAGGAAGGGTGAATTATGGGCCTTTATATTTCTTATTAGGAAGCCTATATGAACCTGGAGGAATTTCATGATATTACAAGCATTGATAATACAATTTAGGTGGTGTAGAATATTTTTTATTTTATTAATCTCAGATTATTAACTGAATTAAAAAATAGATTAGAATTCTCTTTGGTTGGTATAGTCATAATAATAAAAATGATTTCTTAAAAATGTAGTTTATAAGTATTTACGATTTATGTTATTTTCTCTTTGAAATATATATATGTATTCTAACGAGCATTCTAAATTAAAATTGACTGTCTGAATGTCATTTTCCAATATAGCTATTTATTTATTCAGCAAATATTTATTTACAGGCAATGTCTCTTGGTGTTGGGATATGATAATAAAAAAGGAATATGTAGGCTTAATGTTCTAATGAAACTTTCATAGAGCAAAAATAATAAAAATAACTACCCATGATTAATAAATATAAATATGTCTTTTTAAGAAAATAAGTAATGAAATTCAGGAGCAGTTTTTTATTTAATACTTGAAGGTGGAAACCTTATTGAATTACACCAAGGAAAAACTAATAGGCAAGAATTTAGAGTCATTGAATTTAGAATTCTATGAATACATGAAATACCTGAGGAAAGATTAAGGGATCAATGTAGAATTTATAAGATGAGACTTTCTAGAAAAGTTCTTTAAAGGCAATTAGAATAACCAGTAGAAAGTAAGGGAACAATGATGCATAAAAGTGAGGGGATAGCCAAACAGCAGAGTTTCTTAGAATCTGGAACACATGGCATCTACAGCCCAAGCAGAGACATGGATTTTTAAAGTAGAAGGGGCAACTTCATGTATTATAATAGAACAGAAGAGAAGAAGTTGAACTTGAATGTGAGTAGTAATAAAAGAAAAGAGTTTCCATCCAACGAATTTGATTTACAAATTAAAGCAAGATCATCTGTCAAAGTCCTGAGGGCTTGAGCAGATACAAAATTGTTACCTGGATGCATGAGAAAATGAGCCCACTCGAGAGACCCACTGGTGCTCATGGGCATCACTTAGGACAAATTTGAGGTTTATGTTCAAGAATTTATGTTGAAGTGTGTTTGGTTGTGTGATAATTTATTCCATGCCAAATGTGGTGGCTCTGGTTTTTGTGGAGACAGTAGATAAAGGATTCATTTGGAATTGGGGCTTAGCCAGTAGAGGAAGTAATGGAAGTGATTAAAATGATTGGAAATGGCACCCAGGTTAGAAAAGGATATAAGTGAAGCCAGGACTGAGAAATGAATCACAGGGAAGAAAATATGGACTGGAGCTTTTGATATACCAAATGATTTTGGCAATGAAAGGAAGTGAGCGACGTAATCCAAAGCATAAAAAGTGCTAGTTGTAAAGTAGAACATCTGAAATTAAAAATGTGAAGTTGTCTGGTTGCCTGATATGTTAAATCTAGGGCATAACCATGGGAATTTGGGGCTAAAATTTATTGGTTTTGGAAAAGAAGATGCCGAGACTCTGACAAGTAGGTTTTGAGTGCTTTATTCATGAGTGTATTATTGTCCCTGAGAATAATCAAAGGAGTTTCAGTGGAAAAGAAGAAACCGAAATCTCCAGTAAATGAAGGGGGGTGAATACTATATAGTAAATGACAGCAAGTAGGAGAGAACAGGGAGGATAGTGTATCTTTATTGAGTAATTTCAAACATTGTTTGGGAAACAGGAAAAAAAGTAATAATCTCAAAGTAAAATAAACATCAACTCAACCCCATGTCCCTGAGACACAAAGTTATGAGAGAAAAATAGTCTCTTTTGAAGAGAATACTAAGTTCTAGTTAGAGCAAGCTTCTAGAAGAGAGAGTTCTGGGAAGGTATGAGGACAGAGGAGTGTCCTAAATACAAACCACGAGTT
>JAQQSQ010002229.1:0-11183 GCA_028627145.1 Eidolon dupreanum | reverse complement strand
CACTCTTAGATTTCCCTTAGGTCCTAAAATATCTACCTATTTAGCTACTGAGGAGCCATTACTCCCAGGAAAAAAAAGAGAGTCCCAAAAGAAAAATAACAGTATTCTTTCATTTTTCTCTTTTTCTTAAAGAAATGTCTCTATACATATAGGAATTTGACAGCAGTTTGTGCCCCTCATGCATTTTAAAGAACTGGCAATGGGATTATGAATAGAATTCGTGCAGATGGAATGTAAATATCACCCTGAACTGAATTGGTTCCTCATCCTGTCCAGCCAATCTGGACATGTCTTATGTGAATCCAGAGCTCAGGAGAAGGTGTGGGCTGAGATGCAAACACGAGTACCTGTATCGCAGTCAAGATCCTGGGAGCAGCCTCCATCTAAATCAGGGATTCTCAGCAAGGAGCAATTTTGTCACCCAAAGAACATTTGGCTGTCTAGAGACATTTCTGATTTTCAGAACTGGGGATAGGGTAGTACTGGCATCTAGTGGGTCAGGCCACTGAATGTCCTGCAGTGAGCAGGACAACAGCTCACAACAAAGGATGTTCTGGCCTAAAATGTCAGAAGTCCCTAAATTGAATAATCCTAATCTAAAGACCTCACAGGTACCTTAGACTCAAAACTGAATCCATCTCTTCTCCCACAAAACTTGCTTCTCATCCTGTATCCCTGTGCTAGTCAGTAGTAACCCATTTTAATCCATTCACCAAATCAGAAACCGTAGGTGCTTCTTAAACCTTTTCATACCTTTACTTCTCACATCCAAACGACAGCCAAGTCCTGTGGAGTCCCACTCACGTAGCCGTCTACGCTTTTCCCTGTTCTCGGTCTCCCTGCCACTGCCCGGTTCGCAGCTTGCCCACAGCATCCTGGTTTGCTGCAGGAACCTCCTGATATCTTCCTCCCTCCAATCTTGTCACCCTCTCGTCTCTTCTCCACGTAAGTTACAGGATGATCTTTCTAAAATGCAAATCTAATCATGTCACTCATTACATGATATCTTTCACTGATTTCCCTTCACCCCCAATTGCATAGTATATCTAATTGTATACACTTAATATATATATGTTTGTGCATATATATTTGTGTGCATTCTATGAAATTATATATATTTAATAATTGTACATATAATAGTGGATATACACTATTCATTTTTCTAATCCCAACCCAAATTCCATTTTCTTAGGGAAGTCTTCTATAGCTTTTCCTAAGTCAACTTACCTATCACGTTCTCTTATACTACTGTGTATGTCTCCTTTATTGCATTAAGCACCACTGTGATTTTACATTTTTTGTGATTCCTTGATTAATACCTTTCTTCCCACTAAAGCGTGAGCCCTATGAGGGTAGGAACTATGTCTTCTGTGGTTATCGTATTGTGTTTTATTCATAGCATCTACTACAGTGACTGGCACATAGTAGGGACTCAGTAAATATTTGTTAAATGGGTGAATGCCTGAGTAAAATAAATGAGAGAATACTTTGAAAGCTTTTAGCACAGTCCCTGATTTGTTTTAAGCTATCAGTAAATCTAAGCTGTTAGTGATAATTAAAATTCCCAAATGCATTTACCATAAAATCGAGTTTTAGTGCCATGAAACTAGTGTTTCCTTGGATGCTTTAGCAAATGCTGGTATGGATGGTCTTTTGGGGAATTTGGCTATGAAAGAAAAGAAAGAGGTGGGAAGTAGCTAGATAAGGATTCAGGATCAATGAAAAGTATTAGCTTCTCGATGGAAAAGTCTGTAGGTATCAGGGCAGAGAAACACAAATATTTCATCGAATTATTTTTTTCCACCTAGAGCATTTTTTTTTTAGTAAACAAGTTACACATCACAGCATCTTAAAAGTGCAGTCCGGTCTCTGAGAGCTCCATGCCTCAGACACACGATGGCAGTTTCTGTCAGAAGCCCCAGGTGGGTGTGCAACTGACCCTGAGTTTAGGAGCTAAACTCACTGCAGCACCACGCGGGAGGGTAGAATATGTTTGGTGCCCAGGGAATCTCTAAGCGCGTCTCTTGGTTGTCAGTCACTCAGTTTAGTAGTACATCAACAGATGCAGACGCTGCGGGATCCGGTAACCAGGTGCTCGGGCCCACAGGAATGAGAGTCTGGGTCATTGTACTAGGCAGGCCACCGAGACCGGCATGGGTGCTAGCGGAGGTTAAAGGGAATCTGGAATGGGGAAAGGAAGAGGTGGGGGTGGGGTGTCAGGTACAGCCTCCAGGCAACCACTGCAGTGGGGCTTGCGTTCCCTCCCCTGACGTTTCCTTAGAAGTTCCCCAGGAAATAAGACCAAGCAGAGTGTTGGGTAAGCTACTTTCAGATGAGGTGAATTTACTATAAAAAGGCACAGGGGTATGAGAGGCTGCAGAGTGGATGGGAGTGGACCCAAACACCCCTACCTCAGATGCTGGGAATAGCAACTGCTGACGGCTCACAGCTGCTTCCCGCACAGGACATCGTCCTCCACCACCGGGAACTGTCCCCACTCCCTACCCTGTTCCCCCCTAACCCCCCCCCCACCCGGAGCAGCCAGTGGCCAATGACTGGCTACTGCAGAAACACAAAGGCCCAACTGGTTTACTCAACATGGGACAACATCGAAAGGCCACCTTTCCTCCCGAGGGGACCACAGAACTAGCCGAGCTCCTGGCCTCTCCCTCTGCCCAGTGGGCCGTCCTTGCTCCTGTACAGGTGGATTTCCTGAGAACATGCCCCCCAAAACCTTCCACATGCAACTCCTCATCTCAGAATCTGTTTCGGGGACCCGACTGAAGACAGGGAAGCTTGAAAGATGGCACTCTTGCCAGGACTTTGACATTCTTGGTATGGCCACCGTGACGTATGCCACCGTGACGTATGCCACCAGGTGACTCTGTGGTTAGAGGGCAGGGGCGAAGAGATGTGGGCCATCCATTGTAGATGCTTGGAAATAATCGAACACTCTGCTGAGGACGTAGAGGTCCTGAATGAGCGATGGGGTTAAGGACAGAAAAATTTTAATTATTAATGTTAACGAGACCTCGTTTGTTGGAAGACAATGGTGAAGTCCGGGGGAGAGCTAAGGAGTATTCTAAGAAAGCAGTGTGGTTACTACATGTGTGTCTCTTCCACAGTTAGACTGTACCATGCCGTGTTGAAATAGCTTCACCTTTATTTTTTCTCTTTATTTTTTATTTATTTTTATTATTATTATTTCTTGTTATGATGACACTGGCTAATGAAATCCAGTAAGTTTCAAGTGTACAATGCAACAGTAAGGCATGCATATATATACACACACACACACACACACACACACACACACATATATGTATATATATATTGTATTGTGTATTCACTGCCCATAGTTAAATATCTGTCAACACATATATGACCCCTTTTACCTCATCTGCCTCCTCTCTCCCCCTCTCTCCTCCCCTCTAGTAACCACTAGTGTATTGTCCCTGTCCATGAGTCTCTGTTTGTCCCATTCATTTGCTACTTTTAGGTTTATATCCCACATATAACTGATATCATGTGGTTTTCAACTTTTTCTGTCTGGCTTATTTCATGATAATCTCAGGGTCCATCCACGTTGTCGCAGATGGCAGTATTTCCTCTCTTTTTATGGCTGAGTAATATTCCATTGTATGTATGTACCACATCTTCTTTGGCCAATCATATATCACCTAGGACACTTCAGTTGCTTCCATGTCCCGGCCACTGTGAATAATGCTGCTATGAACATCGGTGTGCAAATATCTTTTCAGATATGTGTTTTCAAGTCTTTGGAGGTAAATACCCCAGTAGAGGGATTGCTGGATCATATGGTAGATCAATTCTTAGTTTCTTGAGGAACCTCCATATGTTTTCCATAGTGGCTGTACCAAATTTGCAGTCTCACCAGCAAGGTGTGAAGGTTCCTTTCACCTTTAGAAGAGAGCTGCCTCAAATGTGCTTTGGGGACCACCTGCGTCAGAAACCCCTGGGAACCCGTTAAAGATGCGGATTCTAAAGCCACAGCCCATACTTGGGAACCTGTGTGCCTAACACGCTTTTAAATTAAATATTCCCAGGCCGTTTCATGGGGATGGGGTTTCTATTCTGAGTGATGGAAATCTCCTGAGAGTAGGTAGTGGTGATGGTTGCATGACACTGAGTATATTTAAACCACCTAAGACGGTTTAAACGGTCAATTTTAAGTTACGTGAATTTTATGTCAATCCAAATACAAAAGGAACTGTAGGGTCAGAAATCACTTTCGTGGCTTCCAGAACCTGCAGGTAGGGGGAAAAGATGAACTACAAAGGGTCACTAGGTAATTTCGGGGTGGAGGGGGGTGATAGAGATGTTCTATCTTCATTGTAGGTGTAGTTACACACTCAGTGGTCCAAAACCTTGGAACCACATGACAAATGGGTAAATTTTACTGCATGTAAATTATTCCTCGATAAACCCGATAGGTGAATAAATATAGAAATCTCCTTCAGAAGAGTCCGAGACACTCTGACATTTGAGAAGTGCTGCTCTGGTCTTCCAGGTGGGGACACGCGACCCCTCAGCTGGGGATACAGACCTCCAGGGGAGAGGAAGAGAAGAATCGACGTCCCATTCGTACATTTTGAGAATGTCTCCTAACATTTCGAAGTCCACTTCAGTAGCTCTGCTGAGATTTGGAGACAGAATGACATCGTCCAGCTGTGTCCTGTCAGGACCCAAGTCGCCCCAGGCAAGACTGAGAATTACACAATGAGGAGGGTGACCTCCGCGATCACATTCATTTGCTTGCTTTCAGCATATTGCCACAGGCTGGATTCGAATATATAGTTTTAAACAAACTAACCCTCAAAAGATGAACATGGCGCTTTTTAAATCACTGCGAAGAGGCTACTGGATTGAAGATGGTACGAGCACTGCGAGCCAAGGGAACGGAAACGGCAGAACTGGCCTTTTGGTCAGTGTTCTTCCGTCAGCCACAGTGGGAGGGGGAAAACAGTGGTCTGATCAGATCTAAAATGAAGTCAGCTTGAGATGGGGAAATTAATTACTTTCCCAAATAAACTTGTGTTATGAAGAGAGCATTTCGAAAACAGAAGTTTGGCAAAGTTTTTTTTTTTTTTCCATCATGAAGTAATTTTGTTGCTTGACTAATGGATGTAAACATGACACCTGCTAAAACTTGCATATCTGCACACCTAAAAACTCAGAAATATAATTTTCTAACCAATTTAAAAATCTAACAAAGAGTTTCAGTGGGTTTTGAACACACTTGTTAAAATTTTTAAAATACAACATTTCCAATTAATTTCCAAGAACGACCAGTTGATATCAAGGCAGATAGAAAGTGACCCATCTGGATTTCAACAGAATTGCATAATTAATATATAGGATAGAAAAATAAGTATAGTTATTCAGTTTGTGCTGCCCATGAGGTACCTTTGCCCTTCGATTCTGTGTATCTTTGTGAGATACTTGGCCACTGAAACAAAGTATAGCTATAAATCAAATTAGAAATGGACATTTAGATCAATGATCACAATATGTCAAAGCAAAATATTGCGAAATAATGCAGCATATTCACTCACATTGCCTTCACTAAAGAAATGATCGCAGTGGTTTAATGAAGTCACTCTTTAACATTCACTTTCGGCCGAATCTCCTTTACTCTCCACCTCACACTTTTTTTCCCTTTCACTTTCACAGCATTAGCTGCCGTCTCTAAGGGGACGAGCTCTAAACTGAAGTCTCTGGCTCTGACTCTTGTATTTCCATTTCTTGACTTAGAGCCTCCTTAAAGCCCAGCAAACCCAGTATGTCCAGGACAGAGCTCGGCTCCCTCCTCTCGCCCACCCACTTCCTCCCCCGGGGCTAGCAATGAGCGCTGTCACCTCCCACCGAGATTTGAAACCCTGTTGCTTCTGTGTCTCTCTCCCTTCCCTTTTAGATGTCGACTTGTCTGTGTCTGTCTCTGGATCTTTCCCGCTCGTTTTATTTACGATTCTGTTCCCTTCTTCCTTCTTCCTTATCTTCTGCCTTCCCGGTCACCCAAAGGAAGACCAAAAATATATATTTTTTTTACTTTGCTGTATTTATTAAATATTTCTTGTGCTAGAGCATGAAATGGAATACTTTCTATTTCTCTTTTTCAAATCCATATTAGATGACATATGTATGTAGAGCTTGATTGATTTTTGTTGTTGTCATTCTTCCTGGGGGTCCACAGGTTTGGATAGAAAAAAAGGAAAAAAAAAAAACGAATTTCCATTCTAGAATGAGTAAATTCGTATTTCCCTTGTAGCCTGACATAGGTAATGCATGGACACCCCCAACTCCTAAGGAAGAAAAATTCTTAGGCAAATGTTCCTGTTACTAGGAATCTCGGTCTAGTTTTACTGCTCTTGTTTTGAGAAAGTGCTGTTTTTAAGGACAAGATTTACTTGAGAGAAAAAAGTTTCATAGATTGAAAGAGGGCCTCCCTATGCAAAAGAAAGCCTTAACTAATACTTTTTTAAAGCACTATTCAGTAGGGTTTGTTTCAGAATGTTATATATAGATATAGATATATCTATATATATCTATATATCTATATATTGCATATATAGATATATCTATATGTATATGTAGATATTTATATTTGATTTAGAAGAGTATCACAGGAAGTTTTTTCATAAGAATTACATTTCAAAGAATTTTAAAAGCAAGAAATATATTTAGCATTCATTTTTAATAGAGCTTATAAGACCAGAGCATTAGAGCTGTGATACTAACTTTTAACATTTGCTATGGTTTATCTTGTGATATATTGCAACAAGAGTACAGGAAGTTGCTGGCTTACTTGTGCCCAACTTAGCCCGAGCTCTTTTCCTGTACCCTAGTGGGCTGCTGTGATGGTGGCCCTCTCTTTCATGGGCTGCTGAGAATTTCCCTGTCACTTGGGATCCCTTTTCTTCAGGCTAATGCAGATCCTCTGCCACCCAGAATGACACATCGCTCTCAAACGTGTTACATTTCTTACCCTTAGTCATTCCTGGTCACTTCTCGCCTTGTTCCAGGGCCTCACTCTACTTGTCACCTTGCCCAAAACTGATAGTAAAGTGGACTTAATTCTACAACACTGTGGTACAGATAAAAGACTTAGTGTGTCTCCCCCAGGTGCTCATGGTCTAGTAGGAGAAGGAGAAGGGAACATTGGGCCGGGGGTGGGGGCAGGTGCTGGAGAAGGCCTGCCTGACCCAGTCTGAGGGTCCAGGGAGGAATCAGTCGGATGGAGGGGTGGCAAGGAGATGAGGCGCAAGAAGCAGGCAGGACTCAGATATGAGGAGTTTAGATTTGACCCCTGACAGTATTGGGGTATTTAAGGAGGAGAGCAACGTGATGAAAGTGTCTTCCTCAGCGGTAGCCCAAGGGTAGAGACGGAGAATCGGAGAATTGTATGGGCTGCCGTGAGAGATGGCGAGGGCCTGATGCAGGCAATGGCCTCGGGGTTCAGAAGGGACCTAAACTAGAGAGGAATTTAAAGGTTCAAGGTGGAAACAATAAGACAGAAGGAACACAGGCAGTGGGCTTGGAGAGGAAGAATAGAGGGCTTCTGAGAGAAAGAAAGGCAGAGAGAAGATGGAGGGGAATGCGGAGAAGAACAGAGATGAGAGAAACCTGGAGGAAAGAGAGAAGGGGGAAGGGAGAAAAGGAGGGAATTGCAGGACTGCCCTTCTCATCACTCCCAGCGCCTGAGCGTGCATTTGCAAGGTGATCGAGAGGGACTGGGGAAACTAAGAAATGTGGTGAAAGCCAAGGCGAAACAAAATTGGAAAAAAGAGGCGGGAAGTTTGTCCAGCCTTTCTCCCCATAGTCACCCTCTAAGCCCCTTGTCTCCTCCTTTTTGAGTTTCCGTTCCCATCTTTAGAGTCTTCTTTATACTATAAGTAGTCGTGTTGAATTGTATTGTGAAGGAGGTGAATAATATGTCTGTTTAAAAATGTTTTGATGTGCAGAACACGTCTAAGTATATTTCATAATAGAAGAATAAGTAAATCCTTACAGTTTCAGATAACTTTGCCTTTTGTGGGTTCACTCAGGAAAGTAAATCCCATCTGTGGCAATGTTTTAATGGGCAATATGCTCTGAGTTTCACGTAAATGTTTTGCAATTAACTTTTGGAAAAAAAAAAAAATCTGTATTTGAGCTCCGGACTAACCATATTAAGTATACACTATGAAGAGAAAAATCAGTAAATGCTTTAAATGTTCTCTTAAACTTTGAATTGTTACTGCTGATTACTCACCGTCTGAAAGTACATGACGGCTATATTTAGAAGGAAAGTGAGAAAATCTGGTCAAGGTGTTTTCATACATCTATAACTTTGGCATTATATATTTTCTTGCATTATGTAGAAAATGAGTCTCAAAGTACTATATATATGTATGTGTGTGTATATATGTATTTTTTTTTTTTCTTAAAGAGGTTCCTCGCATGGAACTGGATTCCAGGATTATGGCACCCTTGAAGAGACTGGTAAGTGTCTTTACTGAAATTGGCACAGTGCCATTCGCATCAGCTGTTACTATGTGTGTGGCATTTTTCAAAATTGAATAACCCGTATTTGGGGAATGCAGGTGGTCCCCGACTTATGACGACCCAACTTAAGATTTTTCAATGTTATGGCATAAAAGTGGTACGCACTCAGGAGAAACGCGCTTCGGAGGTTGAGGCTGGGTCCTTTGCGGGGCGGTGGTGGGAGGCACGGCCCCCTCGTGACGCGGGCGGCGGAGGGAGCCGCAGCCCCCCATCAGCCACGCGGCCACGGGGGTGCACAGCGGCGCTCCGCGGTGTCCCGCGCTGCCAGCGTTTCTGGATACTGTGTTTTCACATCCCATCGTGTCTACCGAATGCGCGTGCGCGTCTCCTGCTTCTGGCGAGGACAGGGAGGCAGTTCGGGGCGCTGACTCACGATGGGGTTACGGCCTGATGACGTGCGAGTCCGAGCACGCCCAAGGGAGGCCGGGCTACGCCGTGGCGGCTGTAGGCTAGTGCATTCGATCCGTTTTCGACTTATAGTATTTTCATCTTACCATGGGTTTATCGGGATGTAACCCCATTGTAAGTCGAGGAGCAACTGCAAACTGATGTTAGACTTTTTTGTGATTGTCTTATTAGGGCCATAGGCCAGCCACACTTTTGTGGGTGGCGGTAGGGTTTCCTGTGGGTGGCCCGGACATTCCCATCGTCAGTCCCGCGGGGCAGAGGACTGTCCTGGGGCAGGGCCTGAGAGCATAGGAATCAGGCCTCAGACTTTCTCTCCTCTCTGGAGTCAGGGCTCAGTTTGGCTAGAATGGGATGCAGGTTAGGAGAAAGATGGGGAGCGGTCACTCTGAGAATGCGTCTGGACCCGTCCGGAAGTCACACGTGCTTTCTCATATCCCTTAAATGTATGTCATAAAGTCTTATTAAAAAGCCGCGTGCTGGCATCCATCATGCCGTGAGCAAGAAGGAGGAGGCTGTTCACCACTGGGGTTGGGAGAGCAGAAAGGGGACATCTCAGGAGCGCCTCGACCCTGCACAGCAGTCTGGCAGCCCAGTCGAGGTTCACTGGAGGACAGAGGGCTGGACCCGAGGTCGCCTAGGCAGCCCGTCGGGGCTCCGCAGAAGCAGGCTGGTCACTCCGAGGGCTTTGTTCCTGGTAATGAACCCAGAGGCCATTTACACCGTCAGTACTGGGATTTGCACCGCGAGAAGCCCCCAAACGGGTAGATTTCCTCCTCCCACTTTACAGATGAAAAGAGAGGCATCATTCCAGAAGTTAATGAGGCTTCCTCTTCAGCATTCCACGACCGCCTTGCTCCCTGCCTTTTCAACAGCGTGTAGCTATTGGGTCCCCATTTCCTATTAAATAATTGAGTCAGCTGCGGAAAGGCATCTTAGTGGCCTGACATAATTTAGTGCTCCGGGTGTGGAAGTCGGTGCTCCTGAGAGCAGTCTCACAGTGCTCCTTTACCACTGGGTGCCTTCAGCATCGCCAGGGAGCTTGTTTGTTTAAATGTCACCACAGTCAGTTTGGTGAGAACCATGAGAGTTCACGTTAGTAAAAAATGGTACACATTTTTGCCTCATTTTCATTTCTATCACCCATTTATTACAAGACTTTGTGTTGAAAAACTTAAATGAGCAGGTATTCTCTAATATCATAATTATTTAAAAGAAATTTGAAGCTAAAACCATTTTCCTGCTGGTTTTAAACGTTTTGAATGCTCTTCTTTGTGCCCCTCTGCCTGTCGTGTGGGCTCCCGCCTCAGAGCCAGGGTTCCCTACCCAGAACCAGAGCCTCCCGCCTCATAGCCAGGGTTCCCCTACAACGATACTTTCTTACAAGCGGATACTTTATCCTTTTTCACGTGGTGAATTTGTTAAGAGTCATGATGCATTCGTCTCTGATTTTTTAAATTGCTTTCACATTACTCTGCTAACTTGTCTTGGTAACTTCTTTATATTACCCTTGCCATTTTGGTTGTTTTTGTCGCACTTTAAATTTACAGTGAATCTTTTTTGTTCAAACCCTGGCATTGTCGACACTCTAGGAGTTCATGCTCTGTTTTCATTTTTAAAAAGTTGTATCTTCTCTGCTTTCTTAAAGCTGTCTGGGATTTTTATTTTTCCTGTCCCCACATCTTTCTTATACAAAATGAAAATAAAGTTAAAACATTTACCAATTTCTGGTTTTGTTTCAACCAGTCAACCCTTCCCATAAGAGTAAAATAGTCAGAATTCTTTATTATTCCTCATCTGGTACAAATTTTCAGCTGCCCTGGGCAAGTGACAGAGTGGTTATTGCTAAGCCTGCTTTATAGCAGTAAAAACAATTATCTTTGAATTTCTTTTTCATGCTCAATTTTCTCCTGGACTTTATTTCTGGGCTTTATATCTTTTCCAAGGAAAACGAACAATGATTTTATTGAACTTGTTTGTGCTTTAAGTTTTTTATACGAAACTCTGTGTCTAAAGGAATTTTTCTTTTAATCTCTGTACCATTGGCCAGAAAATGTTTTAACAAATGTTTTCTAGCTCTTTTATTCTCTGGCTTATATGTTCTGTGAACAATTTAGCAATTTCCTCCTACCTGTCATGACCACAGAGGAGAATGGAGTGATATTGTTCTGTGAAGATATCTGGATTTGACCTCAACAGCTGAGGGGGGGGGG
>JAQQSQ010002228.1:0-11186 GCA_028627145.1 Eidolon dupreanum | reverse complement strand
GAGTGGCCTGCACTCCCGTCACGAGCGGGCACTCTGCCACGTGCCCACGACCCAGCTCGCTTTGCTGTCTCTCAGCCCGCACGTGAGAGGCGCATGCACACCCGCGGCTCCCCTGGCTCTCCCGCCCAACTCTCCAGGTACAGGAAGTTTTTTCACCATTTTCTTGTGTAGACTGGGCTGAAAACTTCAAGGTGATCATCGCATTGACCAAATTATCTGATGGCTCCATAATACAATAATACTCTTAGGTGCTACATAGCTAGAATAGTCCTAAAAAGCTCTGCTTTTTCTTTTATTTATTGCCTTGAACAATAACTTTTTCCCCCACCACAGGTTTAGACAGCTAAGAAGCCTCCGTCAGCACTCCTGCCCTGAGAAGCAGCACATATGCTGACTTTTGCCTTAACCTGGGACAGGGTTCCAGGGACTCGAAGCTACTGGTTAACCTTCAGGTAAGGGAAGTCTTAGGAGTGGTCGATGAAAATTCATGCTGATAAAAGAGCAAACTGCCTTCTCCTTTAAAAAAAAAAATGTTATGCTCATTAAAGAACATGTAGAAAAATGGAAAAGAAAAAAGTCTCATCAGCTTAACATACCAATTACTCCCAGTCTTTTTCTGAAAACTGATCTTACCTGCTCAATTACAGTTTTCAGCCACCACTGAGGACCCATCAATGTTATAGCTGCAATGATTTTGGCGTGCAGGACTCCAAGTGCCCAGTCCTAGGGTAATAAAAAACATTTAACAGATTTTTGTTGTTTTTAGCAAAAAAACACAAAACAAAAACCAAACAAAAACAATACGGAGATTATGTAATTTTCTTAAGCCCTGCAGGATCAGTAACAGTTTTACAGAAGTCTAACATAATGCTCTAAAATCCAGGGAATGTTTTTCCCCTACAGCTCAAGTTCAATATTTCTATCAAAAAAAACCACTTGTGTCTTTCAGAAATCTACATTATTTTCTCAAGAGAAATGGGCAAAGTGCAGACATTAATGGAGATCTAAAGGAGCAAATGAATACAATAGTGACAAGCTTTCATTTTATCAAAATATCTCTAGGCTGTTTTATTGGTTGCGGTTGAGCTGATTATTTCAAAATAAGATGGTGGAGCCATGCTTGGCCTGAAGAAACCACCCCAAAGGCTCACAGAGAACTTGCAGCTTGGTGTAGTCGCAGTCTGGGGCACTTGGTAAGAAGGTCTTATTATAGGATTTTGGTTTGTGAGATGATTTGGGGAGGACTTAAGGAAGCAGTGCTTTGTTCTGTGTCAGATGCTTCTAGAAAGTGGGGGATATCTATAATTGGGGATCTTAATAAACTTTATCCAGAAGAGGGAGAGAGTAAAGCTAAAACTGTACTGATAGTTTACAGCCGTGCCGCCCTGAACGTGCCGGATCTCATCTGATCTTGGAAGCTAAGCAGGGTTGGGCCTGTTAGTACTTGGAAGGGAGAACTTCTAGGAAGACCAGGTGCTGTAGGTGTAAAAAAAAAAAAAAACTGTACTGGTTAATAAAGCAGCAGCCAATCATGTTTGCTAGCACAGAGGGAGACTGGTCATTTTTGTGATTTGGAGAATATTCACATTTTGCCTGTGTTCAGGCATCATTATATAGTATGGGGGGGAGAGTGTTTTGTCTTGATCTACCATGGTCACAGAGTGGCCCCATCTAACAATGTTCTGTGAAATCGTTTACGCCCAGCAGGAGGACGCCAAGGCCTAGCTGACAACGCCAGGCCGGCTCCTGGACTAAGGGCTGCTCTTTCTCGTTGCTGCATATTGCATAAGATCAGGAGGCGCATACTGTGTTTGATTTTGCATTTGCAGTGATCACTGGGTTAACGCAGAATCCACCTGACCCCTCCACTGTGAACTTGTACACTTCCCTTTGAGACTGTCAAGTGATCTGTAAGGTGACACTCCGCCACCAAGCAAATAATCAGTTCTGCATTGTGGTGGTGTCAAAGGAGGTGTACAACTCCTTCCCTTCAGTCTGGGCCGATCCCTGACACTTGTCTGTGTCTACCAGGACACAGTGAAAAGCGAGGCTGCAGGACTTGAGACGAGGCCATAAAAGGCAGGGCAGCTTGTCTTGTCTCCTGGCACACTTATTTCCGAGGCTCCCAAGCTATGAGGAAGCCCACATACATCCAGGAGGGCTCTAGCCAACAGCCCTGATGGGGTACAATTAACAACTAGCACTGACCCTCGCAGGTGAGTGATGAAATCTGCAAATGATTCCAGCCACAGCTGTCAAATCGTACTCAGCCCCTGGGGCTTCCTAGCCGAGGCCCCAGACGACATGGGGCAGAGATGAGTGACGTGCACTATCTTAATTTCTGACTCAGACTCTGGACAAAATAAAGGTTGTCTTAAGCCACTAATGGTGAGGTAACTGAAGACCCATCAACTTTTACCTGATAGGTTCAGCATCCACTGAGAATCCTTGCTAGAATCAATTACGCTGTTAACTACCGCAAAATAGTGAGTTCATAATTCTGTTAATCCTGTACCTTTAATTAGCTGGCATTATTCTGTAAACAATACCTTTCCTTCAATCGCTGTTGCTATCTGACTATACAGCTCTTACAGACAGGCATCACATCTGCCTAATGATTTCCCTTTACTATTCACTTTCTCTCTAATCCTGATAGAGGAGCACACTGGCTTAGAGGGAGTTCACTGTATATGCATCTTCTGGCTCACCGTGAGGTCGCCCACTCGCTCCTTCCTAGAATACACTTTTCTTTCATTCTCACCCATTCCTTTCCACTCTACTAGGTTGTCCTAGAATTATCCCCTACAGAAAACTATTGTCTGAAATTCCCGAAGCTGGTCAAGTACCTCTCCTGCATGACGCCACAGCTCCTGGTACCTGCACGGTCTCCCTGTGTACTTGCCTATCTTTCCCACCAGCCTGACCCTCGAGAAAGCTCCTGCATTAGCTTCATTCCCATCTGAGTTATGCAGTACTGGGTTTCGGCACAAATTTAAGCTTTAATTCAAGTAAACATCTGCTGTTAAATAAGATTTGTAGAAGTTCTTTAGGAAATAAAGGAAGGAAAACGTACCAAATAATTTTCATTTTCAGAAAATCTGCTGTAATATAGTAAGAAAAGCTCGAGCGAGGCTGAAAAGCCTTTGAGAGCCTGAAGCCATTGCCCAGCGCTTTCCCCTGATACTGCTGAAGAGCATGAGGCCTATGACATTAACTTTGGGCCCGAGTACCACAGAAAAGTTAAATTTCTTTTTCTAAAAGCTTTAGGACCTTTGCTGTGACCTACATAGGTTCTCTCAAAATGCTCTTTTTAATAAGCCCTATGGCTGACTTTGTGAGATAACATGCTATAATTATTCAAAAGTATAAGTTACTGCTTAGTCTCAAAGCCAAACGAGCAAGCTATTGTACCCTAACTAAAAGGTGAAAAAAGATCAACACCTATTAGCTTGTATCTTTAAATACTGGTGAAGCCTAAACAAATAGTGAGTGATGTTTTAATCTATAAAATAGAGTCTAAGGGACTCACGTGACCTGCTTACTTGGAAAACCATACATTAAAATGCATTATTTAATTGATTTTACAGAGGTTCTTGGAATAGAAAAAATTAAAGAGTCTTTCTAAACAAACTGCTTAAGATCACTTTTTAAAAATAAGGATGTTTCTGACGTTCAGTCTGTAAGAAAATATCATCAGCAAAAGACACGCGCTTACCTGCCATGGGTAAAAAAGGGGGGTCTGATCCAAGGGCACCCTCAGGGGAGCGACGATAACCAGCTCGAACAGCAGCCCCAGCAGCAGCGGGACGACGCCCGCCAGCAGCACGGCCACTATCAGCGTCTTCGTTATCTGTCGGGAGGTAGAAGCCAGGCCGTTAGACGCCCACTTCTGCCAAGCTCTTCGTTCTATTTGGAAGTTTATTTTTCTTCTCTGACTTATGTCTAACAGAATGAATATGTTACCTTATCCGACTTCACTTTATGTTACATGTTTAAATGAGATCTGAATAGCTATAGAAGTTCAAGCTATACTGAAAACATGATATTACTATGCATTGCTGCTACAGGATTACAGAAATTTCATTGTTTTATGTATATTAACCAGGTGGCTGTGCTGTATTTCTCAACCACATTCTCAAGATTAGGATTCTGTTTGTCCAAGCTATGGATTGTCCCAGGCCCCTGATCCAATGATGACCCACCCACAAGCTAACCTGTGACCCCTGAGGTGGACAGGTATAGGAGGGCTCCTCTGCATAGCCTTAATTAAGGTAATTAATCAAGCTGTCAAACTGCTTCCCTCTAGAACACTGTGGTCCAATAACGTTCATACAAAGAGAGAGAAGAGATATTATGAAAGAGCCACTGTGAAATCCTGACAGAGGAACCAGTCTTCAGAAGCGGCCCCGGTGTCAAATGCCCCTCCGTTCCCTGAGGAAGCCTCAGTTAGTATGCCTGCTTCGGCAGCAAGGGGCTGACACGGTGTGCACAAGGGTGCAGCACCTGCTCCCTCACAGGGTGATCTGGTGATGGGAAAGAACAGCAAATGAAAACTGGATTTGGCTGTTCTCTGTATTTGAAATACAGCTGTCTTATTATCTTACACATTAAATAGCAATTACATCCCTCCGCTCATAATATACAATGAATCTCTCATGTTTTTTCTTTCAACATTAGTAATAAAATGGATTCTAAACTTCCAGTGAATTTAAAATATAAATTCAGACACAAAACCAGAGTTGATTATACAAATGAAAAGGCATAAGCAGTAACCTAAACAAACTTACCCGTCACGGCCAACATTACGATCAACCAATAAATCGCCACACTTGGACCATTATCTTACAGTGACGATTTCCCCCAACCTTTGTGGCAATTAACCTCTTTATTGAGAATAAAAATTTCCATTACTTACTACACTTTTACATTAGCCAAGATATTTCTTGAATTAGCGATGTACTGTGTAATTAAAGGAATCCCATTTAAATGAAAAACCCTGACTCGATCCTAAAGTTAAGATTTTACAATTCAAATGGATCAAAAAATCAAATTGTAGAAAAAAATATCATTAAAGGAAATAATACTTAAAAAAATTGATTTTAAATTCTACAGAATATCTTAAAAATGTAACCAATCTTCAAAATAAGTTTTCTAATTATACTACTCGAGAGCCTTACTTGGTCACTTAGGAACATGATTTTCTTTTGTCTCTCAAATACATCTGACTGTGGTTCTCAGAATTAATGAAGAACCTACTGTCTTAAAGGAATAGTCTTTCTAATTCAAAACGTCAACTCTCTTGACACCTTCAGCATAATGGAGAAACAAAAGTGAAGAGTTAAAGAAATGACTGGAAAAATATCCACTGCTCCTGTCAGATAAGATCCGTCTTTGTTAGAAGAACCTACCATGAGGGACCACTCTTTAACTTTCTGGAAGATCACCCTGCGTCCTTGGGGCATCCATGCCACCAGCACCGTCACCGCCCTTATGGTCAGCCAGCAAACATAGAGACCACAAGCAGCTGTGTAGAGCTCGTGGATTTTGGCAGTCCCTGTCCAAAATGACATTAACCAGCGGCCGGCAAATACTGAAAACAGAAAGGCTGATAAATGAGACACGACTACATAGGGAATTGCAGTCTAGATATTAATATTATTCTATTTTCAATTATTTTAAGTGATTAATCAGAAGAGACGTATCACAGTTTGATATATCACTATCTTCATTAAAGCCAACAAAAACAAACAAATAACCCCCCACCCCCACCCCGCCACAAACTCTAAAGAACACAATTATTTGATTAAGACACAAAAAAAACACAGCAAGTCACCGGGGACAAGCTCTCCTGTGACATGCACTCTGACTTGCCATGCCAATTACTTGTCCTTTGGGGGCTGAAAAAACTTGAGGGGGTGGTTGTTTTCACTATTTTTATCACCAAATGAAATCATTATGCACATTAATAGGACAAAAATAGAAAATTTATTTTCTATTATTCGTGCTGTTAATACTTTTAATATTTAGAAACATTACAAATAATTTAGAATAAGTTTCTTTCAATTGAGTTGTTCGTCAAGACAGAAAATGCTTATTTTAATAAGTGGGCATAATACCATTTTAAAGCACAATAACCGAAAAATATATTAATCTTCTTGAAAAAGTTAGAATCTAAATATATGAAACTTGGGAAATAGATTTCAAAGCTAAGGGATTGCTTCACACAGAGTTATTACAAATAAATTTTATAATACAAAAAATCTAACTCTCAGTCAAGATAGTTTATTAAGTAACTTTCTTTACATGGTTACTTCTCATTAAGGCTAGACAACGAGACCCAAATTTCCAGTGCATTTTTCTATGAACTGATTTCTCCTTAATACAGGACTATCTGTTATTTTTGAATACCTAAAAGGAGCTAGTGGTTGTCCTGACCACATTCCATATATTATCTCATTAATCCTCACCACAATCCCCCAACGTAGCTACTACATGCATTTTTTAAAATTACAGTTAACATTTAATATTATTTTTTATATTAGTTTCGAGTGAACAGCATAGAGATTAGACATTTACATAATTTACAAAGTGATCCCCCTAACTAGTTTAGTAATCACCTGGCACCATATGCAGCTATTACAATACAGACTGTATTTCCTATGCTGTACTTTATATGCCCCTGACTATTTTGTAATTACCAATTTGTACTTCTTAACCCCTTCACCATTTTCACCGAGCCCCCCACTACCTCCATTCTGAAGATTAAGAAACCAAAGCTTGGCAAGAGGAGTTTGCCCAATCCAGATCACACAAGGGTGAAGGCTGAATTTGAACTCATGTCTACATGATGAAGCTCATGCCCTTGACCACTGAAACCACACTGCCTCCAATCAAACTAAACCAGCTCAACTGTCAAATCTTATAGGACATAATGCTGATAAACACAGACTTCTTTGCAGCCTTACAAAATCGCTTGGGTGCAAAGATAATTTCGTGTTTAAAGACAAATACATGTAAATGTTATATGACAAATGTGTTTGTTAATTTGAAGATATAAAAACCATCACTGATTAATTCTGTAGAAATGTTTAGTGTCATACACACATACTCTGTCTCCAAGGTTTTATTAGTTTTCGTTTGGTTGGTTAACTTTTAAAAATTTAAAGGCCACTTTCTATTCTATAATTCATACACTTCCAATCAAAAGCATTTTCAAGAGGACAGGGTTAGGTTTTAGTTTGTAGTTACTTATCAGTTAAATTGTAGCTACAGAAAAGTAACTATCCGGGAAAAGAGCATCCTCACCCCCTTAAATGTGTACTGTGCCACTCCACATTCTATGATTAAACGTAACACATTCTTTCCACCAGAGTGTGGGACTGGGTTAACAGGGAAATATTTGCTTAGCAATCCTCAGTGAAATTAAAAGTAGTTTTATTGTCAAAATTTATTGCCAAAGGGCAAAATTCTAAAGGTAAAAATTTCTTGTGCGGAAACAGTAAAAAAAAATATATTTTTACCAATTTAAGGTAAATCACAATTCCTACAGATTCAATTTTTTTTTTTTTTTTTTTAGAAATCTTGCTTGAAATTTAAATTTCCTAGTTGCTCCTTCCTACCTTAGCCTTCATGGAAAAACTTAAGCACTTAATACAAATCTGATTTATAAAATTATATTGAGTTAATATTATAATCAAGAAAGTAATTCAATATACATTCATACACTTTATAAGAGCTCAAAATTAGCCTCTGCTTCATGATTATTTAAGTGGCTAGGCTAGCACATATCAGTGTAACTTAGAATTTTCTGGCTCACTATAAACATTCACCAGGAAAGTGGGGGCAGCAAGCTGCTCCTGCCACTTTGTCACTAGCTTTGGATTCCAACCCCATTTACCCACGCTCTCTGGAGAGGACGACAAACTACTATATTCATTCACAGCTTATTTGTTAGATTAAGAAACATTGTTTAACTGAAATTTAAAGATGAATACGTGTGAATACCAGATGATAAAATGAAACAGTCTGGCTTCACAAAGGTCTCCAGCAAAAGGCATGCAATGGACTGGACCAATAATAACATAATAAGGGCAACAAATTAGCACCAAAAGACTGGCTTGAAAAATGACTTTAGCCACACAGATGACTTTCTGAAAACCCACACCGTAATAAGGCCATGTCCATGGAAACTGAATGGCCACAGTACTTTATTTCCAAAACCGAATCATAAATTGTATCTTGACTTTGTCCCCCTCTGCTCCAATGCAGAGGAATCCAATGGGATGGAGAACCAACCCTAAATGGATCAACATCCCAAACTCAATCAGAAATGAGGGGGAAATAGTTTCAAGGGTATATCTGATGGCAGATCACATCTCAGCAAGGTTTGTCCTTTTACAACAAAGCACCTGCTCATGATGTCATTAGAGCTAGGATAGGGTCATACCTGGTAGAGTAAGGCAGATGAGGCTGGCGATCAGTAAGGTTATACACATGAAGACAATCAACGAAAATATCTGCAAGGCAAAACGTGAGAGTGTGTGAGAAGTGCATAGGGGCTCCACGCATTTTATGACACCCTTCAATGAATCAACACTATTCTCCCAGTAAGAACAAGTGGTCCATGTTGGTATTTCTAGGTTTCCTTTCATTTTACACAAAAAGGAAATTTTTTATTTTAGTTAAAATTACCTATAATTTTGGCCCCCAAAAATGTCCATTTTCACATAATCAGATTTATCAACAAGTAACAGGTAAGTAAGTAAAACTACTCACTTTTTTATCAAATTCTCAAAAACGACTATTTGTGAAAGGAAAGCTTAGTCTAATGGTACTGTTCAGTCAGAACTTTCTGTGACGATGGACACGTCTACGTCTGCACTGCCGGACAAAGGGGCCACTGGCACGTGAGGCCACCAAGCACTTGACATGGGGTCAGTGTGCACGAGTAATGGAATTTTAAAGTGTGTTTACTCTGTGTGTTACAAAAATACAAGAAATGTATTTTTTTTTCAGCTTTATGGCAGTATGATTGACAAATAAAACTAGAATATATTTAAAGTGCACACCACGACCTGACACACGTACACGTTGTAAGGAAACTCCCAGCATTGAGAGAACACACACATCTATCACCCCACATATTTACAATCTCTATTTACTTTTAATTAAATTTAAACTTAAGATAGCTACCGGAAGCTACCTGCTCCTGAGCTGAGAAGATTAAAGGGCCTGCTGAGAGGGGTGGGAAGCGGCTACCCTGGGTGGAAAGGGAGCCGGTGCTTGCCTTCTGCCTGACCAGGCGCATGGGAAGGCAGCTCTTTGTGGGGAGACAGGAAAGGACAGAGGAAACCGCTCCGGGGGGAGGCAGTCAGCTCCGTCAGCTTTCACTACTCGAGGAACCCACTGATCTGGGCCAGAAAGTTCTTCTTGCCAATCACGAGCCTCACCTCGCCTGACTCCTCCTCACCTCTTACTATATAAATACCCCTCTTTCCTAGCTCCCCCTCATCTCTCAAGCCTCCCCTTGGCTCCACCAGCTCCCCCATCTCTCAACACTCACCCACACGCACCCCACCCTCTGGATACATTCAGCTCGAATTTTAAATTAAATCCCTGCGGTTCCCGATCTACCATGCCTCACCTGCCTCCCGTCCTGGCCCCTGCCTGGAACGCCCTTCCTATTCCCCCTCTTTGTCTCTGCCTGGCCTCCTGGCTTTAAGGCCTAGATCAGGCATCACCTCCATGAAGATTCCTGAACACCTTCTAAAAAAGTATTCCGTGGAACAAGGAGTGACCAACTGTGTCACATGCCACTCATACAGAAGGCGTGATGAGGGCCAAGACCTGACCATCAGATTTAACACCACGAAGGTCGCTGGTGACCCTCGTCAGGAACAGTTTTGGTGGCGTATGGGGAGAAAGTCTGTATATGAATGAGAATTAAATGGGAGAAAAACATTCAAATGCCCACTCCAGTTCCTGACACACAGTTGCGATGTGTCAATAATGTTAATTTCTTATTTACTCTAGTCTTTCACATCATTGGTTCTTCCAAACAGCACAGAGCAACAGCGCATGGAATCCCAACTCCACGACCCATCTCTAAAATCTGATCAATTTATCCGACATTAACATATGTTATGCTGCATAATGAGAGGACCAAAACATGAACTCTTGTCAGGAGACTGTAAGACAAGTCTACACAGAGGACCATATGCCAACAGCAACAATAACAGCATCAAAATCCCTCAAAAGAAATTGGAAAACGATTGACTTCTTTCTGGTTAAGTCCGTGCAGCACCTACCCTGAGTGGAAAATGTAAAGGCCGGCGGTAAGGCTGAAAGCCAATGGGCCCCCCCTGCTGGAGGATGGCCTGGTGGGCGGCATGCAAGCCCTCCCCCACCACGGGGACGGCGTTGTTGTTCCGAGCGTGCTGGTTGTTGTTAACTTGCTGGTTTGCACTATTCTCATTTTCTTCCTGGTCTCCCAATAAGTAGGAATGAAGATCCCTATGTAAAAAATTACATCAGTGAAAATTCTTACTTCAGAGAGGAAGAAAACAGCAGATGAGATTTACTTTCTTAATCATTATTATTTAGGGCAGAAAACACACAAGTAGAATCTCTATACAGCACTATTACCTCAACCAGGTCTAAACATTGGTACCTGCTTTAAATAAAGCCTTTCCAAATGTAATGTTAATTAACGTAGAGAATACTCCATAAATTCAACCTGTTTTGTGTTTTCTTCACCCAGTATTTGAGAAGTAATCAGTAATTGAAAAAAAAAAAAAAAAAGTACAACGTACAAGAAACTCTATCTGAAGATCGTAAGGAAAATGACTTCTTCTCTATAGATGGCTGTGTCTCCTGTGACATGCATCTCAACTAAAACCTCCAACTCAAATCACCTGAGGCACAAGTGAGTTGTGCAGAGGAGGCTCACAGTGGGGCCGTTAGAGGATAAACGACCAAATACAACCAAACACATGTCACGTTATGGTCTCTACAGGATGCTGTATATTTTCTGAAAAAAATGTTTAAATCACAAAGATTTATTCAATTTTTATATAAGCATGTAACACATAAAGCTTGAAAAAAATAAATGCAATGTGCTGACTAAATGACTATGAAATCCAACCTGAGAAGAGCTCATGTTAGGTTAAAACTTCTAAAAAAAAAAA
>JAQQSQ010000222.1:0-14970 GCA_028627145.1 Eidolon dupreanum | reverse complement strand
GAAGACCCGCGTACTTTTTCTCTTGTTAGAATAAGTTCAAAATATTAAAATAAATGTGTCTGTCCGTCTGTCTAATTTTTTCTTTAAACTGCAGCTAATTCTTAACCTTTCTTCTATCTCGTCCCCTGCACTGAAAGCTGGGGTTCGCTCGTTTGCTGGTCTGCGTCTGCTCCTGGCCTGTGCTGTACCACATTCTAACAACTTTATCTGTCACTTCTTTCTGTGATCCGTCACTTCAACTGCTTTCTGGCCAATATGCTGTTTCTTTGCCTCTTTATATCCCATTTGTGCCAGTCCTGGTCGATAACCAGTGGGGGAAAATCACACAGTCCTGCCATTAGTGTCCCTGTGAATTTGTCATCTTGAACTGCAGTTGATCCTTTAAAGACAGCTCTGCGGCCCTTCTGTCTCCCCTCCCTACCTCTCTCTTTAAATGCAAGCAGTATTTCAAACCTCTAGCACTGCCACCTCTTCTCCTAAGCAGCCGTCGGCCACGTCCCCGCTCTGAGGAAAGCTCACCTCCACAGATCCTGCAGGCTCCCCCTTCCTCTGTGCCAAGGCTGACCGCCCCCCCGTGCTGATATTTGCGTTGTATTTCACAATATTTTGAAGATATAAGAAAGATAAAAACAACGCTGATATTTACATTGATTTCACAGTATTTTGAAAACATAAGAAAGATAAATAAGGGTAAAGAGGGTCAAATCTATGGTGACAAAAGGAGATTTGACTTTGGATGGTGAGCGCACATGGAATACAAGATCATGTATTATACAAGCGTACACTTGAAAGCCGCATAATTTTATTAACCAGTGTCAGTCACCCCAATAAAGTTAATAAAAGACCATTAGCTATAACCTATTGTTTTCCAGCATGTTCTGTAGAAAAGCAGCTTGGGGATGGCATGTGGTATTTTCCCACTTCAGGACGATTAAGCCCTTTTCCGTACTTCCCTGCTTTTCCTGAATGGACGTCATGTGACCCAGGAAAGCAGTGTGCACAGTGCTGAAGGACACAAGTCCGTGGCACTGAAGAATAAAAAAAAGGAAGATCGGGTTGCACATGCGCGGTACCGCGACTTGCACCAGTTTCTTCTTCCCTGTCAGCCTGCTTGTTTTTCTGTACATTTTGAAGATGGAAATGATTTTTAAAAAACGAAACTTGTTTTGACTAACGATACTGCAGAGGAAATAAGCTATTTTGTAAGTAAGCATAGTAGAGTCCTAGGGTGGCTAAAATTTTTTTAGTGGTGGAGGGTTATCACATTGTGTGATTTCAGGGTTTTACTAGGATCGACCTGGATTTGTGTCATTTGAGTTTCACCGTCATGTCCTCTCTTCCAGTGGCAGCCGCCTCGGGGGCCTGGTTACAGTGCTGTGCTTCTTTTTCAATCATGGAGAGGTAGGTAGTCCACAGGGGTTTATTTTCAAAATCTTTACGGGATTTTACTTCTGAAAAATACAAGTTTCTTCTTTAGGTAGTCAAATATTTCTTAAAAAATTTTAGGAGATTTTACTTATAGAAATACCGGTTTCTTTTTAAAATTTAATTTCTTTAAAATCTACAGCAGCCTTCTTTAAATGTTTGCTCTTATTTTGATTCAGAATTTAAACACCAGCATTTATTTTAACTTTTCAGGATCATTGTATCTTCTGTGTGATGTATCAGTGATTTGGAGAAGTAGCGGGTCTGTATCAATTCTTTATAGAATTTAAAACTGAAAGCTCACATTTTAGTTGTGATGGATATAAGCCAGCCATGGATATAGTTAACTCCCTTGTGTTGGGATAACTTTTTGTTGAGGAGCTATATCATACATTTCTATTTTAATGTATTTATATTAAACTTTTATACACTTTTCATTATCCTTTGTAGAATATTTTGTTACAAATTTGCACGAACCAACGGCCTTTCTGCAATGAGCAGCACTGTAAAAAGCATAGACTCCGGATGCAGGCAACTGTGTCCAAATCCTGGCTCTGCCATTTAATGGCCATGTGACCTGGGCCAGTGGTTTAATCTGATGATGTTTCCGGTCTCATGGGATTATTGGGGATGTTACATGAGCTCCTATGTGTAAAGTGCCTAGAACAATGTTTGACACATAGTAACTGCTATGTAATTGTTAGTTTGTATCATTATTATTATTATTATTGTTATTATTAATTTAGATTACATTCTAACATAAATTCAAGGTGCTGGTGAAATCTTTCCATTAAATTAATCAGAGTTGTAAATGAGTTTCTCGTGTACCTCTGTCCAGTTTTCTTTCATGGTAAGTAAGTGTTGTATGAGGAGAAAAGGAAGGTCCGCTTGCTTTATGTGTTTATGCACTAGAATATGCACATGCTACAAAGCTCTAAGAGGAGTCAGAACAAACGTTACCAGTGAGGTCAAGGTTGAACTTTTTTTTTTTATTATTCAGCAGGTTACCAATGGGTGTCGAACTAAATACTAACATGCTTAGTATTGAGAGTCAGGGAAATTTAAAGCTAGAGTAGCCTAATAGATTATAGCATTCGACAAATCATTGTACTATAACATCAATTAATTCTGAATTTTGAGCAAGAAAAAAGAGTTATTTGACTCTTCTTGACTGTATATGCTGCTCAGTGTCAGTGTGAAATGTGTAAAAGCACAAATTCCGTAAGAACGACCTAAGAAACACAAAGTAACCGCTTAACAATGGGAAAAAGGAGCATCGCATGTTCACCTGAAACGCTGGAGCGAGGACTCACTGCAGCTTTGAAGCCAAGGGCAGGGAGGTCCACCGTGTGGCTGCCCTGAGCGTCAGGGGTCAGTGATCCCCGGTCTCCCATTTTTCTTAGAGTTTTGATACTCATGGAGCACGAACATTATTCCTTATAGAGTCTTTCTAGTTTTTAACAGTGACATTCATACTCATTATTTTATTTTTTCAGGTTAGTAGATTTTTAAAAATATTTTTCAGCTATTTGGTATACTTAAACATGCTTAGACATCACTTTCTACTTTTAAGGTAAAATAAATGTGATTGAAATTTGAATGGCAGCTTTACTGAAATAGTCAAGTAGATAATTGTACTTAAATCAGTAACCGTAGCTTTAGAGTAGAAAAAATGACCATTTTGTGTAGTGACGTATATTAAAATTGAGACCATAAACTGAAGTTTTGGGTAAAAGTGGTGAGAACTCAAGTAACTGAAAACTATTTATTATAATTTTGTATTTATTTTGTTTTTCAGGTTGTGAGATTTTCAGACTTTTTTTTTCTGACTTTTAAAAGTGTTGCCTAAAGTATACAATTTTTATATGGGGGAAACATCTCCTCTGGTGGTACCTATTCTAGCATTTAGTGAACTTTTCTACATTGTCACAGTGTTTTGCTTACTGTGATTGCTGGTGGGTTGCTAATTGGTACCCTTCTTTCAAAGAAGAGTTATTTTAATCATCTGAGTGAGTGGTTTAGGTACCAAAAAATATTTGTGAATTATTCCTTGCTTTTAAGTTCTATTTCCATTATTTTGTTTGTTCTGTACTTGAGTCTAAGATAGTAAATGACACACTTTTAAAGATATTTTTTCTCTCAGATGGTTTTTCAAGGGAAAATTTTTGCCTTAATGAAGGAACTACAAGATGTGTAGTATAAAAGAATTAAGTTATTTAAAATAGAAATTTAAAGCCTTCAAATCTGAAAGATGTGAGTGCAGTAAAGGAGCTATTAATTGCTCATAGTAATGATTGATAATATTGAGGTTATACATTTCATAATAAAATTATGCAGATGTTCTCACTTATCTAGGTTTTTTTTATTAAATGTTGATTCCCTCCCTCTCGAGAATTATTGCTAAGATGAAAGCTAACGGTTTTGCTCTGACTTTAAAATGTTTCCTTCTGAGATGTTTGCAGCATGGTTGATGCCGCAGGATTTTTAGTGTGCTGACTGAAAAGCATGTAGATGAGTATGTAAAAATAAAAAATATATAATAATTTCCCCACTTTGAATGTTAAAAATTCATTATATGTGAAATAGGTTTGCTTTGCTTTTTCATGATGAGATTAAAAATTATTACCAAGCATGACTGATGGTGTTTTATATAAAACGTGTTCATAGATATAAAACCCGCCCCTTCCTTTTTTGAAACCAAAGTAAATTAGTATATAAAGGATTGCTTTGAAGGCATATCTAACCAACCTTTTTTATTACCCATAACATATTTCTGACCTATATTAGTTTCTTAAATATATTTTAACTGAACTGAGAGGAAAAATATAAATGTACACATTCTTCATTATTTATTAACATAGTTTTGTCATTTATATAAGGTTTGGAAAGGAATTCTCAGAACACTTTGAAAACAGTCTCATTAATCCTTGTAATATACTCATATGATAGATAAGTAGTAAATAATATTCTCATATGCATTAAAATGGAAGCACCAAAAGGTTAAATGTTTGGCTCCAGATTGCTAAGCAGGGAGAGGATTCTAAATTGTCCAGCTAACCAGTAATCTCTACAGACTCCTTTCAACATAAATAATTCTGAGATAGGGTATATAGATTTCAATGACAACACCACAGTTTGTCTTTGATAACTGAAAAGTCCAGAGATCTTTCTTTGCCAATTTGTGGGATTTTTTTTTCTTTTCCCTTTTTCTCTCTCTTTCTCTTTTTCTGTTTCTTCCCCCTCCCTCTCTCCCTTCTCCCTTCCCTTTCTCATGATGGTAAGGTTTGGCCAGGACATGTATTCTGAATCTTCCATTTTTTTCAACTCAGTTGATATATACTGCAGATCTACTGTGTGCCAGGTGCTTGTAGATGCCGGGCACGCGTCAGTTGTTAAAACAAAGATCTCTGCCTTTGTGGGTAACCGTGTGAAGGTGGGATGATCTTCCGCTCAAGGTGGGAAGAGTACCGTCCTGTTGGAGGAGTGGCCAGGAGGCTATTTTGACAGGAGCACAGAGTGGCAAGGAGGAGGCCAGATAGTCAGCAGCGGGAGACGGAAGGAGCTGAATCTGTGGTCCTGGTTGGTCATTGTGAGGTTCATTTGGAGCAGATGGAAAGGCCATGGGAAGGTTATATGCAGAAGAGTGACATGATTTAAATATTGTTTGCATTAACTTGGAAAATAGAATAAGTGCTAGATGCATTATTTATTCAGGCTGTTGAGTGGTATGCCTATGGATTTGTAAACTGACATTAAACTTACCTGAACTCCCAAAGTCCAAAAAAAGGGAATGTGCTAATCTTTGTTGGGAATGAACCTACGGATGGAGATTTGAAAATCAGCCTATAATTTAGTAGCAAACCAGCCTAAGGTGTCCTTCCCGACCTGGCCCCTGCTGGGTCTTACCATATTCCTTGCCGTTTTCTTTGCCTTAGCCCTGTTGTCCTTCCTTCCTTCTTGTTCTCAGGAAGGACCAGTCTGTTTTCTCCCTCAGGGCCTTTGCACATGCTTTTCCTCCATGCCCTGCACACTTCCTTCCTGCCTCATTTCCTAATCAGTGTCAGATTCAGTCCTCCTCATCCTTGAAACTGGACATTTCAGTTTGGGTTTCAGCGGTTGTCTTCATTTCTTCCTGCAAATCTGGGTTTTCATCTGGTATAATTTCTCTTCAGCCTTAAATACTTCAACATTTTGGTGCAAATCTGCTGCCTGTCTCAAAATGTCCTCCTTTCAGCTTCATTGTTTGAAGTGTATTTTTGCTGGAAGAGTTCTAAGTTGATAGCTTTCTCTTTCGGCATTTAATTTATGTCATTCTTTGTCTTATGGCTTCCATTGTTTCATACAAAGTCAGCTGTCATTCTTCTATTGTTACCCTGAGTGTAATGTGTCTCTTCTGTGATGGCTGGACAACTCTCTTTTTAAATTTGATTTTATTGGTTTGATGGTGATGAACTTAGATGTGGGTGGTCTTATTTGTATGTATCCTGCTTAAGATTCACTGAACATCTTTGTTTCATTTTTTTTTATTAGTTTTTGAAAAACTTTAGCAAATACCTTCTCTTCAAACATTTTGCCTTTTCTATTCTCGTATCTTCTCTGAGGATTCCAATTCCATGTGTGTCCAACTTTTGATGTTATCTCATGGTTTTTTGACACTCTATTTTCTATCTTTCTTTGCTTCACTTTGGATATTTTCTCTTGCTGTGTCCCTGAGTTCACGAATAGTATACTCTATACATTCAGTCTGCTGTTGAGCCAGTCCAGTGAATTTTTCATTTTAGATATTATGAATTTCAATTTTAGAATTTTACTTTTTTCCTAGAGCTTCCATTTCTCTGTTGAAAATTTCCATCTTTTCACCCATTCTATCCATCTTTTTCTATAAAATTTAAAATTTAATTATTATAGTTATTTCAAAGTCCTTGTCTGCTGTTTCCATTTATGTTACCTGTAAATTGAATTCTGCCAACTAGACTTGACTTTCTGATTGTAATTCTGTACAGTCTTTAAAGTACCCCTGTCAGACTTGAAAGACATAAGGATTTATTCTGGTATGACTAGCTTAGTGGTAATATCAGATCATTTATATTTAAGCCAATGCACTTTCTTTAAACCGAACGATGGACTTACTAATATATTCAGTATACATGCAGAAAAATAATTGAGTATGGAAACTGGGATAGCCCATTAATTAACTCTAGGGTAAGCTTTTCAGAAAGATTGATATTTGACTATTTGTTATTTTATTTGATCCCCTCTGCCACTTTTCTGTATTTTGCAGCCCAGGGTAGTTTGGGCAAAGAAGTGCAAAAGAAATTGGAAGACTCCTTTCTAGCAGCATTGTGAATAAAAACATTAACATTGATGACTACAGAGAGTTTCGAAGTCTTAGCTGGTTTTGCCGAAATTTGTGTGAAAGAAGACGAAGCCTAGTCAGTTCACACAACCAGTTTGAATGTGATGTTTTTAATTTGGGCAGAACGTTTTCTGGCTGGCACTTTCCCCGCTTTCCTTCTAGGCTCGATCGAAGTTTTCGGCAGCTCATCGTTGACAGTTCACGATGTTAATAGCTCATAAGATCTCATGCCGTGTGCGCCTCCCTCTCCGATGTTTCTCACTTTCCAGTTTCGCTGCTGGTGGAAAACCCAGCAGCTTGTTTTGTGACACACCATTTAAATGACGTGTGAAAAAGCACCTTCTTTTTGTCCTCATAACTAGCTCTCGCTTGGTATGTCTTACTTAACAAATTTGACAGATGTTGTCACTATGAACTCTTTTCAGTGCACCCGTGTGATGTGGACGCCCCCTCTCCGGGAGAGCTTCTCATACCCGTTCCTCGTGCTTCAGATGTTGCTTGTGACTCATATTCTCAGGTAGCTTTTCACTTACCCTTGGTGGCGGTCCGTTTGTTTGTTTTGCATTGAATAACTTAAGCTAGAATTTTCAAGCTTCCATACTAAAAACTATGAATGTAATAAAATGATTAACGTGGTGCTGATGCTAGGTTAAATTCAGAAAGGTAGTTTAAGAGTGTCATTTCACAGTATTTACTATGAAAGGCATTTTCGTAATCTGCCTTCTAGTCTTCTTCCTTTTTCTTGGTGGCCCACAGATGCTGTCTGAGGAGCAGCAAATCTGCGCCCATTTCTGCCATTTCTACTTTCCCGTCATTTCCTGCTGCCACCACAGTCTCCCCAAAACTAGGCAGAAAGAAGGGGGAGAGCCAGTGGCAGGAAAGTGTATCCTAAAAGAAAGATAAAGTGCTTCGAAGAACAGTTCATAGAGTAACTGTCAGATACAGTAACACGTGTAGCTCTTCGTCCTCCGTTTGTTTAGCATCCCTGAGAAGCAGGCAGCAGGGGCAGAAAGAAGCCGCCTGAGCAGTTCCCGGTCGTTCCTGGAAACCCTTAGGTTCCCGTCTCTGTCGTCTCGGTTCGGTGCCGCACTGATCACGCCGCCACCAGTTGCAATTCCTTTGCTTTCCTTTCATTCCTCACTCGCTCCAGGGCAGGTTGTACCCAGCTGCCAGATTCGTATTAAATTCTGCTCAGAAATCTTTGTCTCTCATGGTCCATAAAAATAAAAATCATGTTCAGTATTCAAAAGCAATAGAGAAATGCTTTATTTTGGACAGTGGCTCTCCACCTTTGAACTGTGCTCTCCAAGAAATAAACACATTTTACACTGTGACCCAGCATACCCGTACCCCTGTGTACACAAACATCTGATACAAGTTCCATGGAATAGGACCCTTATATAGGATGCAATCGTGTATTCTTTTTCACTCTACTTAATTAAAAATTGTGGGTTCTTAGCTAATAATTTTGTAACTCATTAATAGGTTACCTGGATTTTGAAAATGCTTGATTTAGGGGCAGGATAGAAAGATGGATTAGGATAGCACGGAGGGATGGCCTTAGAAAAAGGCGTACTCAAGGAAATAAAAGCGTTTTGTGGTGACCCTCAGTGCCGCAGGTAGGTGTATCTAAGGAGGGTGTCCTCCTCATCCAGCGAGCGTCCCTGTGCCGTAACCGCAGTAGGTCGACACGTCCTCTTCACCGCGTGAACACACTAGGGACGTCGGGCCTTTGCGCCGGCTCACTGATGGAGGAGACAAGTCGTTCTTAAAACTAACACGAGAAAGAAAACCACCTCACCCTCCAGAATATTCCCTAAATCAAAAGCCAAGACCGAAGCCAGACCTCTCCAGGTGGCTCCGGAGTGGCCTTTGCTGCCATTTCTCTTTGCTGTGTCCCCACGTCCTCCAGTCTCCCTCGGCCGTGTGGCCTGTACTCCGAGTTCCTGCAGCACTTGTCTGCAGAATCCTTCGTACACAGGCTGTGCTGCCTTCTGCGATTCGTTTCATAGACGTCCTCCGTCTCTCCAAATGCATCTTTTGGCTGGAGCATCTCATGTTCGATTATGATTCCACCAAAATATAGTTTGAAAAACTTCAGTGGATATGCTGGTCCAGGTGCCCTCTCTCTGGCAGGCTTTGTTTGTTTTTACAGTAATAATGGGTATTTACTTTACATAGAAAATTGTTGTAATTGAGAATCAGGAGGTACAATTTCTAACCCATTGGTTCATCTTACGTCCGGTTTATGTTATAATGAGATCATGCTTAAAGATTCTAAGTTGCTGCAGCTTGGAGCTATGCTAGAATGTTTGGTGGTTAAATTTACTGATCTTTATTTGTCTTCTCAAGGGCTACAAAACTTTACAGAGGCAGCTTGATTGCACTCTGCGTTTCCAATGTGTTTTTCATGCTTCCATGGCAGTTTGCTCAGTTCGTACTTCTTACTCAGGTAAGGGGTTTTCATTTATTTAAAGTGAATGAAGCTTGCTGTGTTTAATTATGTGAACTCACTTGTATAAAATTATAGAACTGAGATGTTATATGATTCTACATCCTGAAGTGTTTTTTAGTTAATACCTTTAAACAAAGTTTGCAGTAGGGAAATATACAAGATTTATTTATTAGTGGGTATTAATTATGTATGTACTAATTGAATGCATAGTAAGTATGCTTATCTTTGTTTAGTATTTATTAATGTGCTTAAAAGAGAACTGACTAGTGTTTTACCCTTTAAGTATTTCTCTTAATTAAAATGTATTTCTTTTCTGAATAATGTACATTCTTACACCTAGGATAAATATATGTAAGATAACAGGATGAATAGCTAAACTGTTCATACTTTATATAACTCCACCACCAGTCTGTAATTTATGTATCATCTTTCCATGTACTCTTGTCTCTCTTTCTCTTCAGAGGTCTATAAAACAAGATAAAGCTAGCTTGTCGAGAGAGAGCAGACTTCGTGTTTATGTCTCTTTGTGCCACCCCACCCCCCACGCTGCTTCATTACACTGGTCATATGCATGTTTGTATAAAGCATTTTAAGAGTTGCTTTTTAATGTTGTCTGAAAAGTCTTGCTTGAGAAACGAAGTCAGACCTGGATTCGATTCCTGACTCTGTTGATTAGTTCCTCAACTTGGACAAACTGCTTGACTTTCCTTAGTGTCAGTTTCCTTGTTTGTGAAATAACGAAGTAAGGAGCCTCCTTTTTTGGGTTGTGGTTAGGATGCTATGAGGTAATGTATGTAGGACTCTTAGCACATCACCTGGCACGTAGCACGATGTCAGTAAGGTTAGCTGCTTTGACCGTTATTTTTTTCAAAAAGGCTCTATTTGTACTTAATTTTTTTCTCTGCTATTACACCTTAGCCTCTTTTGTCTTCTTTAGTTTGATGATATTTCAAATGTTTCTGGTTTAAAATGTCCCTGAGAGTCACCCCCTAAGATCGTACCCCCTAGGCTGCTGCGTGTTGCTGGGACCCTGGGCTGGAAAGGAAGTGTCCCCACTGCTTCCATTTCATGGAGGTGCCTGCTGTGGGGGGCGGTGGGGCGGAGGTGCCTGCTTGTGGGGGTTGCGTGGACCGAGGGGAGGATGTTGAATAACACACACACTCTCTGCAGTCACTGTGTCACATCAGCCACTCTTAAGCAGTGTGGGAAAGGGGAACCTTGGTTTCCTTGCTAATGGTGTAGCAGAAAACTCAGACCGGTGAAAAACCAAGCACCACGCGGAGAGTTGGAGAACTCAGGTTTATTGCGCCGGTGGTCCCAGAGTAGCTAGCGCTCTGAAGATCTGGGGCCCGAGCTCAGGGGTGACCTTACTTTTATAGAGCTAACAAGTAAAGGGGTTACATCTGTTATCTAGACAGAACAAGCAAAGGGAAGGGTGAGTCTTCAGTTGATCTCAAGGTCACCCTGCCCTTCAGCCCATGTGGCAAGCATGCCTACATAAGCGGAACAAAGAGCTGATTACAGCTCTTTGAGTGGAAGATTCCTCTTCAATGGGAAAATGTGTTGTAGATTGTTTGAAGATAAAACACTTGATGAACAGAGCTTGTTATATGTTTAAGCGTTTAGCTGTTCGATAGTTTGTTTATGTCCTGTTTGCATAGTAGGAAAAGCATAGAATTTAATTTGAATTGCTTTCTCCATGAAGAACGCTGGAGAAGCATTGTTTGACACAATATTTCTGTATTTTACTAAGAGGTACACGTTCATCATTTAATCAGTTAATTCATCTAAATAACTCCAGTACTCTACATGCATAATTTTCTTTAAAACTATAAAGAAATGTATAAATACCCTGTGGTGAAAGTGCTTCTAATTTGAAATTTGATCAATTTCATTATAATTACCACTTGAATATTTGTATAAATGAAAGAGAACACTAATGGAGATACCTATAAACAGTGACTAATAAGCAGAACTTAATGCATTACATAATTATTTTTTGAGTTTAATGTACCTTTTCCAAGTATGTAGTGATTGTCATATGTTATAATTAAATTTTTCTATTTTTCAATCGGGCAAGGCACTTGGTAATTGTGCATGTTGACAGTAGAGCCACCCTGATGTTACAATGGGTATCGTTTTGGATAATCCACAAAGTACATTATTTTGCATAGTTAATTGAGAGAGCCATATATGGAAGAGAAAAATCAACCAATATTTGCTGTATTAATATATTGACCATATTTAATAATAAATTGGTAGATAAGAAGGAGACTAAAGAACTCACTTTCAAAATAAATATAAGCCAGTTTGAAATAACAATAAAGATAATCTTCATTTCTGTAGTTCTTCATTGGGTATATAATTTTTATTTTTAACTTTTTAAATTTCAGGTTGCATCATTATTCACAGTGTATGTCGTGGGATACATTGATATATGCAAATTACGGAAGATCATTTATATACATATGGTAATGGTTTTTAAATTTTTTTTTTCCCATTGAGTTTGACCTTAAACGCCTGATTAGTATTTGATTTGTTTATAATTGAAACTGGTCATAACATCATTATGTAACTAAAACAAGTGTCATTCAAAAACTGTGATAGAATTAACAGACGTTTTAAATAGGCCACCCAGAACTTTTTAATTTGGATCCTATGATCTGATTTGAGGTCGTGCCTGACTTACACATTCTCCATAAGAGCAATAATTCAGGCAAGAGAGACATGTTACGGTGTATCACCGAGGAGCCTGCTGTTGAAATGGAGTGTTCGTTTCTGAGCACCGACTGTCCAGGCATAGCAGCTACGTAGCCGCGACAAGAGCTGCAAAGATCCCAGCGCACATGTAATTACATTCCAGTAGCGTGTGGGAAGGAGACAGGACGAACGATAAATACAGGAAGTGGGTAAATTGTACAGTATGTCAGAAGTGATGGAAGTGTGGACAGAAAGGAGAGAACAGGTCACGGCCACCCAGGGGGATGAGCAGAGCCAGCGTCGGGGTGGTAGGTTGAGCTGTCAATCAGGTGGTCAGGGCAGGTCTTACTGAGAGGCGGAGAGTGGAGCAGAATGGAAGGAGGAGAGGGAGTTTGCCGAGTAGATACCACGAAGAATATTCTAGGTTGGCAAAACAGCTAGAGCCAAGGTCCTGAGGCTGGGTGATCAATTTTGATGAGTGTTTATTCTTTAAAAACAATTTTCTTCTCTTTGTCATTGGTTCTGAAAATTATAACGTTTCCTCTCTGTAGTTTTAATGTGATCATAATATGCCGTTATGTTTATGATACATATAAAGGACATTTATAATATGTTGGGGATTTGTGAACAGAATTATAAAATGAACAACTGTGAGCTGATCCTCCAGTGACATACTAAGCCATAGTTCTTCTGAAGCCCTTGTGCCCTGAACACATCCCCTCCCATCTCCGAGAGATTACCACTGTCCTGACTTCTTAAATTATAATTTACTTGCTTTTCTTTATGACTTTGCCATGTGTTCCTAAATAGTATTTTTTATTATTAAATACTAGTATTGTTTTTAAGGTTTGTAAAAATGGTATCCTTTTATGAGACTTAGATTTTTCCTCAGGTTTCTGAGATTTGTATGATACTGGAATTTAGACATTTTCTTTGCTTTATATTTTTCATTGTAGAAATAAAGCATAATTTATCTGTTTTATTGAAAGACACTTAGATTTTCCCCCCTTTTTTATACTTTTATGAATAATACTGTACATTCTTATACATACCCCTGGGATATATATATATTGAGCTTCTCTAGGATATTTATTTATCTAGTAGTAGAATTTCTGGGTCATAAATTATACACATGTTCAACTTCAAATTCAATACCGCATTGTTTTTCAAAAATGATTAGACTATAAACAGTAATGTATAACAGTTCATGTTTTTCTATATCCTTTTATATTTTGTCAGTCTGGTAAGTATCAAATGGTATCTTATGGCCTTAATTTGTATTTTCTCTCTCAGTAAAGCTAAACATCTTTTGGTGTGCTTGTGAATTCTTTGTGTATCCTTTTTAGTGTTTTGTGACATTCCTATTCATGTTTTTTTTTTTTAAACCAATTTTTCTCTTATGTGTAAGAGAAAATGGCTTCAGTTTTATTCACTGCAGTATAATCCACTATTTTCATTAGTTATTTTGATGCTTGAATTGTTCCCGATTCAGCCAATTACTTCAAGCTGATTTCTTTGTCCTTTTCACATCTTTATCATGCTTTGAACACTTTTTAAAAGAAATTAATAAAGACTAAACATCAAATGCTTTTCTGCGTCTTTCTAGATTATCCTGTGTATTTTTCCCTCCTTAATATGTTACAATGATGAATTATATTAATTGTTTTCCTACATTAACAAACCTTGCTTTGCTGGGCTAAACACAGTTTTTATACAATGCTGGATTCACTTTGCTATTATTTTGTTAGGCTTTTTAAATTCTGTTCATGAATAGAATTCGATAGTAATTATTCTTTTTTTACACTTGGTTTATTTTTCCCCAAAACTGTTTAACATAGTTTTTTTTTTAACATTGCAGTAAAAATCAGAGAAATTATTAAGCATTTAGAGTTGATCAGTCACACAATCGCATAGGCAGCTCTGGATGAGGACTTTGACTAAAAATTATAGCTGTGAAAATACTGACATTACACAGGTTCACTTTGTAATAGAACCTGTTTGGGACGAATGGTACGTGCTTTATGGGGTGACTTACTGTGGAACTATCTGACTTTGGAATATTCTCTTTCACTATCACTTTCCAAATTCCTATAGCTACATAAAGGAAAAAAAAAATACATAGAATTGTCTCCATAAAGGATTTTTTCCCCATTTTTATTGTGTTAAACTACATAACTTAAAATTTTACCAACTTCATCTTTTTAAGTGTACATATCAGTGGCATGAAGTACATTCACACTGCTGCATAACCATCACCACCATCTGTCTCCATTGCTTTTTTCATCTTGAGAAATTGAAACTCTATACCCATTAAACAATTCCATATTTCTTGTCCTCGCCCCACCCCTGGAAACCCCCATTCTGCTTTCTATGTCTATGATTTTAACTACTCTACCACATACGAGTGAAATCATGCAGTGTTTGTCTTTTTCTGAATGGGTGTTTTCACTTAATGTTCTCAAGGACCATTCATATTGATGCAAATGGCAAGATTTCCTTCATTTTTATGGCCAAATTATGTATATATACACACCACATTTTCAATATCTGTGTGTATGAAAATATAGTGTTTGCTTGATAAGGAGCTACATTCTATAATATATAAGAAAACTGAAGGAAAATTACCAAAACCCAATAGAATAATGAGCAGTAGGAATAGGCATTTTATACACACACACACACACACATACACACACACAACACAACACAACAACAACAACAACAATAAGCAGCATATAGAAGAAAAGACATTGTGTCTTTTAAAGAATGGAAAGTAAAAAACCAGCGGGGCAACATTTTTCTCCTATTAGATTGGCAAATATTTAAAAGGCTGATACACAGTGTTAGCAGGAGTGAGTCAGCAGAAACTATCATGCCCTACTAGTGGGAGAGTAAACTGGCACAATATTTTGTATGACAGTTTGTCAATATTTTTTTTCAGATTTTAAAATGTGTGTACCCTTAATCCATCAGTTCCACTTCTAGTAATTTATCCCATAAATGTGTCAACATGTACATAAGGGTGTTTATCATA
>JAQQSQ010002227.1:0-11186 GCA_028627145.1 Eidolon dupreanum | reverse complement strand
GAGGAGCCGAGAGCGGCCGGAGCAGGGGTGCCGAGGGTCGGCGAGAAGAAGCAGAGGCCGGGACCAAAGGCGGAGGGAGCGGACGCAGACTGCCACCCTCCCCCAAGTTCGCCCAAGGCCCACCCCGCTCTTCCGAGCCCACTGGCCAGCTTTGCAACCAACTTGCATGCTGAGTGTTTTTAACATCAAAATATTCCTAACGAGACACCTTCTTGAGCTTCTCCTGGGAAGCTTGCCTCCGGTGGAGGAACGCCCGGCCCGGGAACGCAGTGGGAAGCCGTGCGGGAAGTGGGCTCGTCAAGGTCAGCTGGTGCTGCCCCAGCAGGCTTCTCGGCAGCCGACGAGGATTACCAACCATCATCACAGAGCGCACGCAGCACTTCCACAGACCGGGGAGAAAAAGGAGAGGACGTTAATTGGCGCCGCAAAAGTAAAGACCGAAGCCCGGCCTCGGCGTGGCGCCCTCGCTCGCCGACCAGAGGGCTTGACAGAGGCCGGAGGGATGACGGCTGGCTGCAGCGACCCGTCCCGGGTGGCCCGCCGAGGCCCGGGCCACCGCGGCGTCACAGCGAGAGGGTGGCTCCCGTCTGCGGTCCTTTGACCCTGCTCGGGGCATGTCTTGGAGGCTTTCGAGAGACCAAATCAAAAGCACTGTTGCTGAGGACAGCAGGGGAGGTGACCGTGAGGACACACGCACCCCGCATGCCTCCCAGGGTAGAACTAAGGGCTCTGGGACTTGGGGTGCAGGCTGGGGGTGACAGCTCCCACCGTGCAGAGCGTCAGGGTGGGGAGGCCGTGCGGGCCGAGCCTCCGGGAGCCTCCTGCCCGCTCACGTGGGCCCCTGGAGAGGACCGACCGGCTGAGGGGTCCTGTCGCCGCCGCCAAAGAGCAAGCGGGGAGCCTCGCGACTCCCCCGTGCGGACGTCCGCCCCCCGCCCCGGGTGCATCTCTTTCCCTTGCCGGACCTCGGGCCTCACCATCTCTAACGCTCCCTAGCACCACAGCGGGGCGGTGGTCCTGGACCCCACGCCCCGGGGCCTGCCGCACCCTGTCCCGCCTCCGCTCGGCTGGCACGAGCCCGTCACACTCGCACAGGCCCTGGACGCGGCCCAGGCAGCGGGTCCTCGGGGACGCCTCTGCCTGGACCCGAAGCAGGGCTGTCGCCCCCTTGTAGCCCCTGGAACTGACGTGTGTCCCCCCCACCCCCGCCCTTGTCCTTCCTGGGGCAGACGCGAAGCCGCACTTGGCTTTGATTCACCGCAGGAAAACCTCGCGTCAGGGCTGGGGGGAGTGGGTGCAACTCGCTGCTGAGAACAGAGCGAAACACCAGCCGACGGTGTCGTCTGCGGCTTCAGAGTCGGCCGCAAAGAGACTCATTTTAATTTCACAGGACCACAGATTACACAGGCGGGGCTGGCTTAGGGAACGTGCCCTGTCCGCCACGTGCCCCCTGAAACACCTGGGAGCGGCTCTTGCATTCAATTCCACCGACTCAGGGATAGACGAAACCCACCCTGAAAAATGCTGACCCTGAGACCTTGCGCTGCGTGCCGGCCGCTGCCCAGCTGCAGGCCCAGCTCCTGTCCGTCTTTGATTTCTTCCCCAGACGCCAAGCCCTACAGAGGTAAGTGGGCTCTGTGATGCTAACACGGTCGGCCTTTGCATTCCCACCACGGTGACCCCTCTCTTGAAACACGGCTGGGCTGCGGACCCGAGTAGCCACAGGCTGTCCTTGCCCAGCGACCACGGAAGCTGCCGGCTGCTTCTCAGCACCGAGCAGCGGGCTCCCGAGGCCGTGGCTTAACAAGCCCAGTACAAAGCAGTTGGGAAGGTTTCTCTCTTCCCTCTGCGAAGAACAGGAAACTGAGAGGAACAGTTTTGAAAAACCAGCCCTGTCCTCCTCCCATCCATCACCGCATCGGAAGAGACCGGCAAAGGATCCGAAGCCACATAAGGGATTATGGTCAGACCCCCGCCCCCACCGCCCAATCCCACCCAGTCGGGTAATATCATTTCACTCCACCATCTGGTTCTAATACCATCCTCACCATCACACTTTTCGCTCTAAGCCCCTAAAATGGTAATCGACCAAAGAGGAACACACCAGCTGGCTCTCAGGATTCATAATTGTACCCTACATGAAGACGAACCAAAATTACTTTCCGAAATAAAAATACTCCAGGAAGAAAAATTCCTATATCTCCTTTAGACTTTCGAGTTCCAGTTTGGGCTACTTTTGAGTGTAATTCATAAAAGGGTTTTCTGTTTGAATCCTTAATCCGAAGTGAATTGGCAAAACGACACATTTTTAGAAATAAAGAGCATTTTCTTTATCCTAAGAGGAATGGGAAGCCAGTGGCGGGTGCAGCACAGGGACGACACGGCGGGGGGGAATTCTGGAAAGATCACGCTGGAGAGGCAGGCGGGCCGCGGCGGACGGGGCCTGGGAACCACGCTTCTTCCTTCAACAGACACCCCGAGTGTCCACGGGTTCCAGGCACCGAAGAGGCACGAAAGAACAGAACGGGCAACCCCAGCCCCTGTGGGGCTTACACCCCACCCAGGGGAACCAGGAAACAAGGACATAAGGAAGAGAAACAGGAACGGCGGACAGTGGAGAGCCAGGGAGAAACAGACAGCGCGGGGGCTTCGCCGGACCGAGGCCGCGGACGAGGGTCCCGCGGGCACAGGCGGCCAGCCAACGGCAGGCACAGAGGCGGGGCCGGGCCTGGCCGCGGTGGGTGCGTGCGGGATGGCACGTGTGGCTCCGGCTGTGCGTCCCCGACCTCCCCACACCCTCCCACCCCAAATACAAGTTGTTTCCTGCCCGGAGCCAGGAGGGAGAGCAAGCAACACTGCCACTAGAGGAGACCGCAGGTTGCCGGGTCCCACCATGCGTGACGTCCGGGACCGGCCACTCTGCGGAGAGCAGACAGCGTGCGGGCGAGCAGCTGCCCGAGGCTCAGGCCGGGAGTGAGGAGGGGCCGCAGAGGGGCGGGAGGGACCATTCGGGGTCGATGGAAACGTCCTAAGTGGATGGCGGAGATGGTCGAACGAGTCTGTACATTTCCTAAAAACCATCGGTGTGAACGTGGAAACGGGCGCGTTTATGTCGCGTGAACTGTGCCTCGGCACGGCTGTGTGACGGGCACACGGCACGCGGCCCCGGTCGGCCAGGTCACGCCCGGCGCAAACGGGCGGCACTTTGTTCCCCGTGTCGTAAGCCCGCCCTCCTCCCAGGAGCCTGCAGGCTGAGACGGTGGGGCCGACGTGGCCACTGTGGCACAGACAGGCCCTTACAAAGCCACCACTGCCCAGTGGAGACGCATCGGAGGCAACAGGGCGGGAACGGCGGCGATGGCCCGAGCCGCCCTGCCAGCGGGCGAGTGTGCCTCGCTCCTGGTGGCCTCGTGCGTTTGTGAGCGTCCTGTGCTGAAACCACGATGGACTCAACACCAAACCAATGACGAGCCCAGCTCGTCCCCAGATGGAACGCCCAGGAGCAGAGCGTCCTTTGCCTCCCCCCCCCACGGCCTCCTCGCTGCCTCCCACGGGTAGCCTTTGTCCCCCCAGGACCCAGTGTCATCTCCATGCCAAAACCAGGTCACCAGGGCCCGAGGTCAGACACTTGGCCTCCCTCCCGGCACCAGAGGGAAAGGCCGTGATCAGAGGGAAGCCGCCGGACGGGACGGCCGTGCCTCGTGGCTGAACCGTGGCCGTAACGCCATCGAACGCCGCGTCCTGCTTCCCGTGCGCCGGCGCCAGTCCGAGGGCTCTGCGTGCGTGTGCCAGGCAGGTCGCCGGTGTGGCACTCCTCACAAGCCAGGCGGGGACCGTCACCCTCTTGCAGATGAGGACCGAGGCTCCGAGTGAGAGCCCTGTGAACACGTCACGCTGGCCGCAAAGCGGCCACCACCCCACATGTCTGCCCTCGGCCCCGCACGCCCTGTCCAGGGCACACCTCTGCAGTGTGCACACGCGGGAGCCGTCCCCGCCACCTCTGGGCGCGATCTCCAGGGGAACCTGCCCTGCAGGTCACGGTGATCGGCACGGAAAGCTTTCTCTCCACTGGGAAGGGCCGCGGGGCGGGCGGCTCGTCCAAGCCACAATTAGTGAGAGGAGAAGACTGTCCAAGCCACAATTAGTGAGAGGAGAAGACTGCAGCCTGCGAGGGTGTGACCTGCCCCAGGTGAGCCGGGGGCGTGGCCAGGCCTGGGGGTGGGGCCTCGCTGCCCCTCGCCCACTGCTGCTGTCTGATTAGCTGCAGGCGGAGCTGCTGCCCTGACCCCTGACAAAAGTCCTTTCCAACTAAGGATCCTATTTAGTCCTCACACACGACCTGTGTATTTTCTCTCCTGGAATTTGATATCTCAGGAAACCTGCCAAGCACTATTCACCAGGGAGAGTGAGTGTATAAAACAGGAAATGGGAAATCAGAAGGGGAAGGTGTTGGCACCCACTGCAGGCCACGCAAATGTCTCGCCCTGCCCCGGGGACCGGCCAGCGGGGTCCTGTGACAGCGCACCGCCCGGGGCTGCGGCCCCCCGCTTTGCCCAGCCTGGCCCGTCGCACTGGCTTCTCTGGGGAGCTCCCGCCCTGTCCGGCCCCACAGGTGCCGTCTCCCTCCTTGGTCACGGACGTGCCTCCCCCCCGGCCGAACCATGGCTGTTTCTCACACTGTTTCACGTTGTTCCAGAAGGAAACTTTCTAATCTCGTCAATCAGCAAACCTATGTCCAGAGTGATATCAACAGCAGTTCCCATGGTCAAGGCTCTTTAACTCTTTTCTGAAGGATGGCTTGTCCTGTTACAACACCACCATGGACCAGAGGGCGGTCACCGATGGTTTCTAAAAACCACGTGTCACCCGTAAAATAACAGTCAACAGCGAGGCGAGGCATCCGCCCTGATTTGAAGACTTTGAGCTGCAGACAGCTCATTTCCCCTCCTTTTCTCATTTGTTCTTTCACGCACCCCACCATACCCCTAGACGGCCTTTGGGTGCCTCAAACGGGCCGGACACCTGGAGAAGGTGCCGGGGGGAAGGCAGACCCCTGCACTCACTCCCAGAGGTCCAGACTCAGGAATCAGCCTCACGTCTCACCGCACGCCTGGTGACCTCTGGTCACCCTCCGACGGGAAACACCTCAAAAAGTGCCAGTGAAGACAGAAACGGGGACAGGCAGAGGGGAGCATTGTTCTGTGCTTGCAGCAGAGGGAGGAGGAGGAGGAGGAGGGAGCCCCAGCAAGGTCGAAAGAGCCGCCTGAAGGAGGGGAGGAGTGTGCCGAGGGGGGAGGTGTCGGGGAGCCCCCGCAGAGAGGAGACCCAGCCCAGGGCCAACATCAAGAGGCCAGGGAGGCACGGAAGGCCAGGCTGGAGGCCAGCGCGTGCCCCTCGGCCGGGCTGATGGCCACGAAGCCGGGCCACTTCCGGGGCTCCGCGAGTCGGCCGGTGTCCCTTCGGGGCGGCCTGCGCGGTGCGAGAGGGAGCACCAGGTGACACTTTGTTCAAAACGGCCCCTCTGCGTGCCGCCCGCCGCCTCCTCCGTGCCCGCTCAGGCTCTCTGCCTCTTGCTTTCCTGAGTAAACATTTCACTCGGAACATGGAGGCGACATAAAGTCATCTCTGCTGTGGAGTTTATTTCACAGGGTGCCCCCCAAACCTAAAACCCAAGGGGACCGTTCGCTGAGCCTGGGCGCGGAGCCGGAGCGTGGCCGGAGCACAGGCTCCACGCGCCCCATCTTCCTGCACCCTGCGTTCCGTGTCGGGGGAGCCGGTCGTGGGGAGGCCCTCACGAGGGATCTGTCAGACCCGGTGTACGCACGGCGTGAACGTCAGACCCATCATCTCAGCTGTTGCTTTTAGTCGAAATGTCAAGAAATGATTTAGTATAAAATCCATCACAAAAGCATTTATTAAAAAATCTTTTGCTGCTCTTCATCTACAAACATTTACTACCCTGCATACAAATGTCAGCGGTTCAGCCTAATATACTTCTTCATTTATTTGCTGCTCCTTCCTGCTGGATGAAAGCCAAAAACGGTGCCCGCGCCGACCAGGGCCCAGAGCCGGCGAGAAAACAGTGCTCGCCCCCCCAGCGTCGACCGATCCGTCTTATCGGGGTGCTGTTTGATGGCAGCCAGCCTCGTTAAGGCCGAGCCTTCTTTGGAGAGTGGAATCCTCTTCACGTGTAGGTTTGTTTTATTTCCATAAGGGAGCGTATCGATGTGCTACCAGGGTTTTCCGGAGGAAGCACCTAGATTAAACGTGGACTTGACAGCCAACCAGACTGAAGTTTGTTGGATGCACCTTCCTGCTGATACAGAATGTGTAAAAACATAATCCGCCGGTTCCCCGCTTCCCTCCACAGACCCGGGGTGACAGTGTCCGCTGAGCTCGTGTTGTGTTAACCAGATTCTCTCGGTAAAGCGAGTTCCCATGGAATCCCAGAATTCTGCTGTCAGAAAGGACTCCCTCCCTGTAAGACCAGAAAACGGGGAGGGCCAGAGGACTGAGAAGCCTGTGGAGGTCACGCAGCTGGCTGGTGACAGCGGCAGCCCCAGGACCTGGGATTCATGGTTTTAGATTAAGCGTGTGTCATCTGGCCCTGCTTCGGGGGAGGGAGAGGGATTCCAACTGCGGAGAGAGCGGCCAAAATAAGCAAACAAATAGAGGCCACTGAGACTCAGGGGGAGCTTGGGTTTCAGAGCCTCAATTGTGAGCATCGAAAACCACACTTCACCTCCGGGTAACCCTCATCTGCTTTCTATCTTCCGAATCTACGCCCGTCACGTCATCCTTACATCGGGCTATCGATGCCTTCGTTATGGGACCCGCGCGCTCGAAATTGGCAAGACAAACATCCAGCTGTTAAAAACACTCCGAAGAAGAATGGCTCTCTAACAAGGAGGCCAGGAGAGCTGTCCAGATACTCTGGCCACAGGGACTCTGGCTTCAGTGTAAGTGACCCCAAGGGCCAGCTTTTAAATCCAACGATAAGCATGCACATTGTGCTCTCTGCAGTTGGGGCGCCCGCCCCCCTAACTCAGGCAGACTGCAGCAGCGCCCACACCCCATGTCTCCCACAGGCAAGGCTGAGGGCAGACTTAGAATGGAAGAGAAGGCCGGCGACATGTGCCTGCCTCCCGGTGGGTCTAACGTAGAACGTTTCCCTCCCCAGTGACCCTTGTGTTTCCGCCTTCTCTGCTTTTCCCTAATTTCTTATTTTCCCTCTCTTCCTCCTCCCCTGCCTGGCGTTAGGCCATGAAGACGATGCCGGTGGTGGTAACGAGAAGAATAAGCATTGCACTAGAATGACCAGGGTAGCAGAAGCTAGCACTCGCTGAGACCCCGGACACTCTCTGTAGTAGCTTCGTCCCCACAGGACTCGGCAGACGTGCTCGTTAGCCGCGTTCTTCTCTCCAGCCCTCCCCCCAGGCTAATGCTTTGCAAGCCCCAGCTCGGGGCCGGCGGCGTCCACCACCAGAACCGCAAGCTCACGGAGGCGGGGCTCTGTCTGGTGCTCCCCGCTGTATCCCAGAGCCCAGAAGGTCAAACAATGCGATCGAAGGGGCAAAGGACGTCCCATTTCGCAGACGGAAAACTGAGGCTCTGAGAAGTAGCGGATCCCACGTTAACGCGGGCGGAAGACGAGAATCAGGACCAAATTGCCACGAGGTCAGGAACAATGACGTTCACCTTGTTTCTGGTCTCCTTCAGGACCAGGGTGTCCCCGGGCTGTCTCCTTGGCCTCTCAAACGCCACACTCAAGTGGCAAGTCCCTCACTTTCCGTGATATCAATGCAGGCAATTCCCAGAGCCCCCGCCCCGCCCAGTGTGCTCTGGATAGAAAGATGGCTGAGACGCTGCCCCGCCCGGACCCCACCTTCGTGGCCGGCATGACGTCAGGCCACTCCCAGCCCCTCTCGGCGGGGCCCGGCCACCTCAGCAGCCTCTGGAGCTGCCCCCTCGCTCAGATTACTTCCAGCGTGAAATACATTTGTATCACTTAAAGGGAGCAAGCTCAATTATTTAACTCTACCTAGATTTAGTTCAAATATAAGAGTTCCAGTGTACATCTGAGACTTCTGGGAAATTGATTTTTCTGCTTAAGATCATTTCATAGGGTTTAGCATTTAAACCAAATCGGGCGCAGACTGATCTCCTCGTAGATAGCGAGCTTGCTCTTTCTTTCTGAAGCCCGGCTGAAGCAGGAGGCCTCATCCGCGCCCCTACACCCTCCGCGTGGGTCTCCTGGCCTTCACGGGCCATGGTGGCCACCGTTACTTTGCGAGCAGCCGGCTCGTCTTCTCGCCATGGCCCCGTCGGAGAGGATGTGCTGAGGGAGGGCCGAAGCACCGGGAACGGCGTTCTGCGCTCAGCCGGCCTCACGTCCGCCTCCCCAGAAGGCCTGCTGGAGCCCAGAGGATTTGGGGGTTTTTCTAGTTCCCAGCCTTTTTCAAGTGACTCCTTTAATTTCCTCCTGAGAGTAAAGCACTGGTTGACCGGGGGGCTTACGCTGAGCCCTCTCGCCCGCAGCTACCGCTGACCGTGGTGGTGACAGAGACGCAGCCTCGGAGCTTGTCTCGTGTTCCCGATGGTGTGAGCCGGTCACAGCAGAGATGCTCCGACATGTCACGTGACCTGCGTGGCATCGAGTGCTTCAGAGGAGAAAGAACCTGTGTGGTCATCTAGGGACAAATGGCCTTAAATAATTTTATAAACGGTGACAGCTTAAAAAAAATAGAAGCAAGAGGTTGAAAATGAAGGTGAGTCGGCGAGTCCATGAGGAAAAGTGGAAACAAATGGCAGGGCTCAGGGAAGCATTGACACCCCGTCCGGGGACCCCCGCCCCACTTTTACTGTGAAATTGTCCCCGAGTGGCTTTATGTATGTTAAGATGCCAGCTAAAAAGTTGCAATTATTCCAATAAAAGAGAAAACAGGAGACCGAACGGAACGTGGAGGCCGAATTCCCTCAAAGCTGAGTCCCGTGGTCACCAACAGGCCAGGCTGGGGGTGCGGCTCGCAGCCTGAGGCGCGTCTGTGTGTGACAAGGACGCGCTGACACCCACTGCCTGGTGAGAAGTGAGGAGTGTCAGGGGTGGGCGTGGCCACCCACCTGGTGAGTGCCCGCCGAGTGGTCTTCACTGTTCATCGTTACTATGAGAACGCGTAAAGTGTACAGCATCTTCCTGTTTAAAAGAAACCGTTCGCCACCTGTCTTCGCCCACAAGTCAGACGCAATCTGAAGGCCTGGCCCATGAAGGCCTTCGTGTCTGCTGAGAGCCTTTGCCTCGCGGGGGGCAGTGTAAATGGGGACCGAGAACAAAGCCGAGGACCCCCGAAGTCTCGACTGCCATCGTTCACACGACCCGGGCGATGGGGACAGGCTCTGAGACCTGCCCTCCGAGCAATGGGGTCTGACAGACCTTCTCAGACGACGAAAATATTCTGTGCCTGTGCTGTCGTCGGGCCAGTGACGCGTGACTGTGGCAAATGCAGCCGAGGAACTGAATGTTTGCATTTAATTTCGATTGATCAGCTTGATCAATAATTCCTCAATTAACTGATCACATTTAAATAGCTACATGTAGCTAATGGATGCCATGTTGGAACAAGCCCAGACCATTTTTTTGTCAGGTGGCCGGCAGGTCCCAGGCCCAGAGCTGGTCCAGAGAGGAATGGCGGGTGCCGGGCAGGGAGCTGTCCCTCCCCTCCCCGTTCTGCCCTCCCACCATGGGGCAGATGGCCTTGGGCCTGAACTCCCGCACGCAGAGCTGCCGTGGACACTCAGCTTCCGGCCCCTCCCGCCAAGAGGCCCAGAGGCGACCAAGCTTGGCACAGCACTGGGTGCGGCCCACCAAAGAGCCTCAGGAACCCAGGGGAGACCTCAGGACAAAGCCAGGGTCAGCCCGTCCCTGGGCCTGCCCGCCTTCTGCTTCCCAACAACCCTACTGTCACAGACAACGTGGCCTGCACTCCCGGGCCTCCACATGAGCGCCGACGGCAGAGGCCGGTCAGAGGGGCTGCAAAGCCAGCCCCCAAGGCCTCGCGAACCCCACAGTGCTCACCTGCATGGACGTGCGCACACACATGCATACACATGTGCGCACTCACACATGCATGTGCACAAACATACATGCACGCATAATGTGCACACTCACACATGCATACACATGTGTGCATGCAAAGCACATGTGCACAGCTGTGCACACACACATGCATACACGCATGCATGCACACGTGTGCAAATCGCATGCACATGTGCATGCACACAAACGCACACATGTGTGTCCACGTGCATGTGCATGCATGTATGTGTGCAGGTATGTGTGGACAATGCATAGACACTCACACACCCAAACACACGTGTTTATATACATGCATACACATGTGCCCGCATGAGCACACAGGCATGAGCTCACACACACACGTGCACACAGGCATGCATGTGTGCCCCCAGGTATGCACACACAGGAATATGCATTCCCACAAGCACACTGTTCACACACGCTGGTCCTAGGAGAAACCCTTACAGTAGTTGCAAAGTGAGACCACTGCTCATCCTGCCTGAGCCTCAACTTCCTCACTGAACAACGGGAATTAACTATTTTCAATACCATTTGACTTGCCGGGCTGTTAGCATTAAACGAGACCCCAGGGCACGGGACACTGAGCACAGCCCCAGGCTGCTTGTGGTGCCCGTGCAGGTGCCGATGCTGGCGATGCCGGTGGTGATCATGATGGCAGTGGCGGTGACGAGCAGCCCTGGTGACTGGCTGAGCCCTTCCGGGAAGCCGTCCTGTAGGTCTTTCAGTTTAGCTGTGGGCCTGTTTGACCTCTGGATGTTTCATGTTTCCAACGACTCGATTCTTACAAAATCTAACGTAGAAGAGGTTCAGGAAACAGCCCGCGTCCAAAGTCCTGAGACTGGTCACGTGGATGGGAGTCGAATAAAGTTGAACTTCAAAGGGCAGCAAATCCAGTGTAATTCAGGATTGAGGATGTGGCAAAGAACATGTGGGGGACTTAGAAATGCCCAAGGATGGAATCGCCGCCTCCTGCTGGTGCTTGGTGGGAGTCTCTACCCGGGATGTGGAAGCTCTCACCCCCGACTCTGATGCCTGATATTTAGGGACAGCCCTGTCCCTTGCCTGTGGCTAAGTCTCAGCACACAGGGAGAGG
>JAQQSQ010002226.1:0-11188 GCA_028627145.1 Eidolon dupreanum | reverse complement strand
AGTCCTCCAAGGGAGAGGGAATTCTTAACCTGGAATTTTATTTAAAATACAGACCTGCGTTGCACGCTCCAAACAATTCCTAGCAATGCCTTGGAAGTTCAATCCTCTTCAAGGCCCCGGGCTGTCTTCACGGGCACCTTTCGACGGCTGCCATTGAACAAACAAACTGGGTTTTTGGCACCCATGGGAAATACCACCCATGGATGCCAGGAAGCCCATGTTCCTAAGACTCACATGCCCCCACCCCCACCCTAGCTTTGAGGCGATAGCTCTTCCAGGGGCAGCCCAGCTAAGTGGCCTGGATCCCTCCTCCTCCCTGCACCCCCAAGTCTCATTTTGGAGGTTGCTTGTTATGCAGCCAGCATCCACTCAACATAATGTGCCTTTACCTGCCAATGTGCTTTGAGGGATATTGTTAGCATTAAATTTGCCATTTACATTTTCATGTCTGACATAATTGAGGAATGAATGCTCTTATGAAAATTAAACTTGTGGTTCTCCTGGGCTGCTGTAACCCTGTTAAAATGTAATGTGATTTTTGATGCTTCTTCTTGAGGTTTTTATTAAATAGAATATCAGGATGACTAATTCCCTGAGCCTAAATGCAGGCTGGGAAGAGCATTATTGATAGGGCTATGTCCAAATGGTCCTCTGTGCTCAGCCTCTAATGGCCTAATAATGCATTATACTTGAATCAGAAATACTTTGAGTTGTAGTGCTTATTGCCATTATTGAAAACACCTGGATGCTCCATTCATCAAGGTTACATCCGAAGGGGCCCATTTGTTTATTAGGCTGTCAGTAAACATCTTTATTTGGTCTGGATTCAGCCACATTCAGCCACGCTGGAGAGAGCTCGGATCCAGCCTGGGAATTTCTTGTGGTTTCTCCTGATTAGTTTTCTTGTTACGAAGAAAGGGAGCTAATGAAAAGCTGGGAGTGGCTCCATGACGGCCACGTGTGACCTCGCGGAAGCCGTGGCGACGGTCGCAGAGGTCAGGGAGGCGGCTCCTGCAGGTCCGGGTGGCGCCTCCTTTCAGCAGTGGCCAGCATGGCCTCTCTGCCCCGTCCTCTCAGATGATGCCGACACTCGCCAGCTCCGACCCCCCAGCGGGGCCGTACGCCACCCCTCGAGGTTGTCTGCAGCTCTGCGCCCCTCCGGATGCGGAGCGTGGGCCCACACACCCCGGAAGGGGCAGCTCTCCCCTGTCTGTTGCTTCCTGCAGAGCAGAACCAAATCCTCCTCACTGGGGTCCAGAGAGGGACACGTCCCTCTCACAGATGTCTCCTGACCCACGCACGCCATCTCTTCGAGGAGGCTTTGGTAGAGACTGTTGTGATTAAACTGGAAATACTTCAGGATGCTTTTTTTTAAAAAGCTGTTTAAAAAAATTATGTTTGAAAATGAATACGACATATATCCCGCTGCATTAAACATAAATATTTTGCTTAATGGATTTTTATGGAGTAAAAGAGATGCCCTTGTAAATGCTCCCCCCACCCCCCTGCCCCATGGTTGAGCTCTGAAACTGTGCCAGCAGCCCGGGGCCCTCCCCCGGGGCCCTGCCCAGGTCGTTCAGGTGGGCTGTGAGATGTGAGTCTGTAGACCTCCCAGGACTAGCCACCAGATCCATCCAACTTTCCCTTTTAAAAGCATCTACCCTTTGCTTTCCGGTCCCGATTAAAAGGCACCCAGGAGTGAGAGATGGAGGGATGCACAAAGCAAACAGCTCAGTGGATGCAGAGAAAATCTACCCAGTAGCAACAGTCTGAGACGGAAACCCCAAAGCTTCTCCCTATGGCTGCCCAGACCTCCTGGGGCATCCATTCCAGCACTGGGTGGGTTCGTGATTGTGATCCGAACGCAAACGTTTCCGTACCCCTCCGACTGTAGGTGTGTCTCATGGAATGCGGCAGGGAAAAACAACAGTTTTTTCAAAACTACATACTTAGGGGATAGTCTGTAACTGCCACCCCAAAAGTGGAACAAAATCTGTCAAGGACGGTCATATGCTGGTCCTCAGTGCCCCTCGGCTTTTAATGTCTCTTTGGGGACCGCTCCATAATCTTTTTGGGCTTCCCTGGCTGCGGGAGTCACAGGTGGCCTAAGCAAGAGGGGGCGTGGCTCAGGTTGGCGTCAGGTGGCCCCTATTAGTAGCCTTTGTTTGTCAAGTCTCTGGGGCCCGGAGGGAGGTCAGATAGGCAACTAGGAAACTCCATTCTCCCTTGCAAGTGGAAATTACCTGAGCACAGTTCTCGCTCCCAAAGTCCCCAGAACTCTCCTGTTTCCACACTTCTTTTTTTGTTTTCTCTAGAGTCTTCGTTTAATGACCTTAGCCTTATCTTTCAGGGCATCAATTATTCATCATTCTATAAAACTGGTGGTATTAGTTTATACACATATTTAGAGATTTTAACAATTTTAACCCTAGGCCCATAATTTTTTTTTCACACTTCTACCCCTGGGGAAAGCGGTGGGCTGGGGCGAGGCCAGGGCCTTCACACCTGCTGCTCTGACCCCCTGCTTGCTTGGCAGGCTGCGGATGCGCCTTCATCTCAGGTCCGCGTTTATCGGGGTTCCCCGCTCTTGTGCCGCACACAGACCGGATTTCACTCAAGGTGAGACCTGGCCCTTTCCTGCCCCTCCTCTACCCGGCAGATGTGAGGGTTCTAGCTTCATTTCCAGCACATCTGCTTTCAAAGCTTCATAGGCAAACATGGTCAGCAGGATAAGGTAGGAGGTGGCCCAGGGGAGGCTCACACCTGCATTCGTATTCAGACTCTGCTCCTCACTAGCGTTATGACCTGGAGCAACTTTCACGGGACTCCGAGTCCCTCAGATTCCTCACTCATACAGCGGGGCGGGTTACCAGGAATGGAGACGACACGTTGGGCGGGGTTACCAGGAATAAACGCAACACTGAGGGTAGAGAGCTTAGCACGGAACCCGGTATGCAGTCGGTGCTCAACTGATGTCAGCTCTCCCTCTGGTTTGCCTACTCTGAGATATTTGCTTAATTGCTTAAAAAAATGTCTTCTGGGACCACATTGCCTCAGTAGAAACCGTAGTTCTCAGAGAAGGAATTCTGGGGTGTGCCTAAAAATTGGAGAGATTCTGGGGCGTCCTGGAAGGCTGCATAGTTGGTGGCGCCTTTACAGAGGTGTCTGCTCGCTTGCTGGAGAGGCTGCAAATTCTCAGTGAAAACAGTTGCTGCCCTCCCTCCACGTGGCAGGCGGACCCTGCTTCTCTGGCTCTGCGGGTAGCCGCCCCTGTCCCCCCATGGAAAAAGGGGAGAGCTTGGGTGCAGATTTCAGACTTTTACTCCCCAGGGCCTAATGGTCTGGGGCTTCATGCAAACTGGCCAGGGAGTTTAGAAAACCGGGAAGCAAAATCAGAGGAAAGGCCTGCTGGAGGAGACATTCAAAATAGTTTGCAGCCCTTCAGCCAGGACTGTCCAGAACTGTGCAGGGCAGGGCAGGCCCTCCTGGCCCCGTGGGGATCAGCCTTGCCTCTGGCCTTCCCTCCCGCAGGTGGCTGGTGCCCAGGAGCAGGGCCTCTTGGTTGTTTTTTTTTCCTTCATCACTGGTTCTGGATTTTGCTCTTTTAATTCTCTACGTTCTCTCCCATGGCCCAGGTGACAAGGCATGGATGGCATCCTGTCCTCTGCTCCCAGCATCCTTTCCACGAACAACTCATGAACGAGAAAGAACATCAGGGCCTTCCCAGAGCCATGGTTAAGAAAAACGTCCGACCACAATATGTGACCATTATGAAAACAAACACAACCAGCAGCAGATGCACAGCAGTTGCAAGGCAGCGCATACGGCATGCCAGTCAAGAGCTTGGCTGAGTCAAGGGGTCGGGCTTGACCCTGGTGCTGCTGCTCCCAGCTGGTCACCCCTGGGCTGGCTGCTCAGCTTCTCTGATCTCAGTTACCCACAGGTTATGTGAGGATTAAATGGCATTGCTCTGCACAGTGCCGGGGCCACAGGAAGTGCTCAACGAATGTAAGCTCTTATCATCCTCATCACGGACCTGGGACGTCCGTCTGTTCTCTGCTGGTATTCCTAGAGTGCGGAGCACCTGGTGCTCAGGAAATATGTGAGAAATGAATGAAAACATCCTCTGGGGAGAAAGGGTGCTTGCTGTTAGGTAGAGAACCAGAGGAGGTCTGACGTAATATCTTTTCTCTGAATAGATTCAGCTGCTGCTGACACCCCGCCCGCCCTCTATCCAGCCAAGATAAATCATTTTAGAGAATCAGGGCATCTGCCAGGCTCTCCTGCTTCTCCCGGTTCTCAGGCCCACCCTCGGAGCTGTGGCACTCTGGCTGAGGGACGGGAGGGGTGCGGAGGGGACGGTGGCTTTGGCAGCAGGTAGACACGGTTCGAGACCCAGCTCTGCTCCTCCCTAGCTGAGACCCTGACAAAGTGACTTGATTACCAGAGCCTTGGTTGGCCCTCTTATCTGAGGGTTATGAGGCTTCAAAGTCTGTCCCATGTGGTTACTCATTCATTAGATGCCATTGCCTTTTCCTGCAGATGATTAAACTGAGCCTAGAAATCGAAGGGAGGTGTTTTAAAGACACAGCATTTCCTCCGAAGTGTGGGTTTTCAGAATATTAAGCAAAATAATTTAAGGCATCTGAATGACCTGAAGGCTTCTTTAAAACACAGACTTCCACCCCCAATCCTCCCCCCCCCCCAGTATCTGACTCGGTAGGTCTGAGGTGGGCCCAAGAATTTACATCCGCAACAAGCTCCCTGCTGCTGCTGCTGCTGGTGGTCCTGGGCCCATCCTTTGAAAATTATTGTTAAAAAGGCTGTAAGATGCCAGGGAAATGGGCCCTCAGAAAACCTAAAAGTGAACAACAAAATCAAAGTAGACTATCTCCAGTCTTCTAACGCCACATCCAAGAAAACAAAACAGCCGATGCTTTGGAAAAGAAAATACACGTTTATGATACAGGGAGCTGACAGGATTGACCGCAAAGAAAGCCGTCCTTGGGTCAGTCCATTTATTTAGGAAATAAGTGGAAGGGAGGCCCCGGGAAATGGGCCGATCCGGGCAGAGCTGTACTCATCCATCCTGCCTCTGGCTTTGGAGGGCGGGCCTGGGGGTTCCTGGGGAGAGGCCGCCCTTCCTGCCGCAGGCCCTGGCTCCAGTGAAGACAAAGACGGTGCCGCTGCTCCCTCTGTTCCTCATCCGGGCCTTGTCAGAACCGCAGCTTCTTGAGGTCGCAGCTGCCAAAGGCAGGCTCTCCTTCAAGAAACCCGAAGCCCACGGAAACTGCGTCTTCTTGAGGGACTCTCTCTGACCGAATAGGTCGCTGTGTGTGAGGGACTCCTGGGAGGCACGATCACTCACCTGGGTGGCATGACTGCCCACCTTAGTGGCTCTCAGCCTGGTACACACTCGGGTCACCTGGAGAGGCTGACAAGCACATAGAAGCCTGAGCTCTTCCTTCTCTCTGCGCCTCCGACCGTGGAGGTTCTTTGTAAGTTCTGTGAGGGATTCTGACGTGCGTTTGGGGCTGAGAGCCCCTGCTGGGGACCCTGGGGACCACGTCCCCTTCGGTTTGTCCTGCTGCTCCCTTGCCTCCTCCTCTGTGCTTTTCTGCACTCCCCTCTGATACTGCAGCTGGTGGTTTGCTGACAGAGTGTCTCCTTGACCGAACTTCAGTCAAACTCCTCTGAGCCCTCTTACCAACGAGGCCTTGACTTCCGGCTTCCAGGCTTACCTTGGCCTGGTCCAGTTTTAGCAAGAACCCTGCTAAGTTTGTTTCGACAGAGTCTCCCACCTTCACTATCTGATCAGGGTCCTCAGCCTAGGTGACAGCTGGTCATCTTGGCCTGCCTTCAGCAGGAATCCTCTTAGGTCCTATTAAAGAGAAAACCACAGGTCTCAAATGGCGTCACCTGTGCTAAATAAATCACGTGATACCAAACCTCGATTTTGTACCTGACCTATTGCTGTTTCAAACTCTCCCGGAAATACAATCTTCATCAACCAGCCTGGAATTTTCTGGTCAATACCAGTGATGACATCTGTCACTTGGGCCCTCTCCAGCCCCCAGGGCCCTCACCTGGGCCGTCTCCAGCCCCCAGGGAAAGAAGAGGCAGTCTGCGTGATAAAAGCCCTCGCAGCCTTCATCTCTTGCGTCCCCCCTCCCTGAAGGCATCTTGGTCTAAAAATAATCCTTCTTCTCTTTTGTTATTAGCCCCCTGCCCCTCCCTTCTCCTTATGAAAACCTTCTGTCTTCTATAGACCCTCGGCGGGCCCTTCTGCTTGCTAGTGGGATGTTGCCCCGATTCACGAATTGCTGAATAAAGTCAATTATACCTTCAGTTCCTCGGTTGTATTTTGTTTTTAACAGTGGGTGTAGTCAAAATCCACCCCCCTTACCCCTGATGTTCCCTGCTAGTAATTTTTCATCCAGTGACCCACCCTGCTCCTTAAACTCTCGCTTTTCCTTGTCATATTCAGTGTTGAGCCCATCTGTATGATGACGGCTCCCACACACGCTTGTTTCCCTCCATCTTTCCAGAATAGAGGTGGAGGGAGTGAAACAGGACTTCTAGGGACTGTGCATAATTCCCACTTTTAGACTTGCTGAGTCCCCAAGGAGCCATGTCACTCCCGAAACAGGATTTAGTCGTTTCCTTTGCAATTATGGTTGGTGCGTTTGGATGTTGTAGAAAGTTTTATTTTCGTTTAAATTCTATTTCCCTTTATTTATTATGATTTTCCCCTCCTACAGCACCTGGTCTTCCTAGGTGGTCTCCCATCCAAGTACTAACCAGGCCCGACCCTGCTTAGCTTCTGAGATCGGACGGGATCGGGCACGTTCAGGGCGGCGGGGCCGTAGACTCTATTTCCTTTTGAACCGTGACTCGTGGTATGTTTTTAGCAAGGTAGGAGCTAAGCACAGCTGAAGGTGACTAAGGGAGGGAGCACGTACCTTGCGAGTGAAGGTCCTTCGTGTTGCAGCCCACATGTAGCTGAGGGCCGAGTCGCTGAGGACCGAGTCGCTCTGGATCGCCCCTAGGACTCGCGATTACGACACCGAGGTCTTGGCCCGCTCCTGCCCTACGCTTGCGCAAGTCTCTATGCCCGGCGGCTCGAGCACTCAAAGTTGGTGACCTCAGATACAAGTTTCGGTAAAACGGCCAATAAAATGCTGGAACACTAGGTGGCGCCAGTGCCTCGCTGATCTGCGCCCGGACACAGCGTCTCACTGGCAACCAGTGTCGTGCACCGCGCAGCGGCAGCCCCCGGTGGAAACGGTGACGGCTGCGTGCAGCGGCATCCCAGCCACTGTCGCGACGGGCCCCCGCCCCACGGCCCCCCCTCGATCCCCGCACGACCCCCACACGCTGCCACACCCTCCCCACGCGCCGCAGACCCTCCGATTGTCCCACACGCTCTTCCGGGACCCCGTATGTCCTGACCTTCATCAAATCCCCTTCACGCTCCCCACGCCCCCCCCTTTCCCTCCCCGTCTGCCCCATGCACCCCTACATGCCACGTGGACAAGGCTGACCGTGGGACAGCACAAGCCCCGTGGACAGTGGTCAAGGAATACATGGGCACCCTGTCCCATTGGGGTTCCTGTGACACCGGCCCAGCGGGAGGGCAGGTGGAGGGAGTTAGAAGCCCCTGCTTTGCGGGGTGCAGGGTGTGGGGGAGGGCAGCTGGATGGGGGTTTGAGGCGGAAATCCAGGCCAGTGATAGAGGAGTAAAGAAAGCAGCATTGCTACTCACCTGAGCTTGTGGTTGAAAATTCCCACTACACAGACCCAGGCTGCGAGGAGACAAAGGCTGGAAGCTGCTCCAGTTACGGGGCTCCATTCCAAGGGGACTAAGTCGCAGTGTGTAATATACCCGAGTTTGTGCAGTTTTATTCGGTTAGATCTAATTGCATTCACACTGCTATTCAGTTTTGCCAAAGGTACGTCTAAGATTTTTTTTCTAATAACACAAAGAGCTCAAGTCTGGATGAGTTTAAAATAATCACCCTTTAAGAGCATCTGATGGAATGTGTCCCCCCATGGCACCAAGATCCGGGACACGAAAACTCAAAGTTCACGTCGGTGGCATGAAAAATGGAGAGAGATGGTTTACTTCTTCCTTCCCTGCAGCTCATCACAGGATCTAGATATCTTTATAAATGATTAAAAACTGCCAAGAAAGGCTGCTCGTGAAAATACGTGGCATTTTCATCTCGAGTGACACGTCTGTGCCAGGCCGACACGGGCCTCTAGGGTCTCACCACTCCAGCTCTCTACCTCGAGTGGGATCCGGCGTCAGGTGGTCCTGTTGTGGCCCACCCAAGGGTGCTAAATCCCGCGGTACCAAAGTCACGGTCAGTCTTAGTTCGCCCTTGTGCTCCAGCGCCTGGCACAGTCCCTGACACAGCGGAGGGTCATCGAGGCGCCCACACCAGGGCTCTGGTGTGCTCTGGCTTCCTCGTCCTCCAGGCCCTTCACTCAGGGGGTGCTTCTACCTGGCAGCCTCCGCATCTCCTCCCCAAGGCTGCCGTTTGGTGGAGGGTCAGCTCGTCTTTCACCGGCCCCAGAACCCCCCACCCTGATGCAGGGGGTGCCCCTACCTCCGCGGGGCGGCCAGCGGGATCTTTCTAGAACATAAAACACATCTCGTTACTTTCGTGCTGAAGAACCCTAGTAGACACGTCAGTACCTTCAGGCTGAGTCCAAACTTCTCAGCAAAACACTCAGGGGTCCCCCACCCAGCTTCGCTTCCTGCCACCCTCACGCTCGGGTCCCCTCGGACCCCAGCTGGAGCTGGGAACGGGGCCCACTGTCTGAGGCAGCTAGGAGCCAGGCCTCCGCAGTCAGACAGACAGGGGGCGCGCGCTGCCGCGGGTCAGGTGGGGGACCCTGGGTGAGCGACTCGGCGTCCTTAAACCTCCCCATCTCCTCCACCGAAGCCAGGATTGACACTCCCGCCACTCCCCACATCAGGACCCCTCTCTAATTCTACCTGCCAGGTGGGTTTGTTGCGAGGATAAAATGAGGTTGTGAAATGAGGTGTCCTTGGGGCATCAACGCCGGCTGGGCGGAGCCATCAGCAAGGGCGGGGCAGGGGGCTCACGGTGACTGCCCCCGGGGGGGGGGCGGGACTCCGGGGGACTTTTTTACCTTCTTCTTCATATCTCATGTTAGAAATGTTGCTATTTCCTACAACCTTCAGGCCTTGCCGAGACGCAGTTGGAAATGATTTCCTCTCTGGAGCCTCCCTAATTGTCCCTTGCTTGTATTCTGTTAGCACCTGGTGCCTACCTGTGAGGGATCCGGCTCGCAGGTGAGGGTTTCTTTGCCCAGCTGCCTGCCTTCCACACTGACCAGCGCCCAGGATCTGCGCCGCCGTGGGGTTTCTGCTTCCCCAGGGCTCTGCCCGGCACGTGGCAGCGGGTGTGAGCTCTGTCAGTACCCGTTCCTTTGACTCGAATGGAATGCTCTCTGGCTGAAAATCGGGGGGATCCTGCCTCCCCGGGCTTTAGTATTTTCCTATCCAATGTTTAAAACATTTTAGGGAACACACGTTTTTAAGAGATATATATTTTCTCCCATAAATCCCCAGAAGGTCGAGCTGTTCATGATCGCCATGGCACAAGGAGGGCAAGACAGCAGCAGAGAACGCGCCGTGGCTGTGCCTCTTGATGAGCGGAGGGGGGCGCCCTGGTCCTCGCTGGAAGGTGGTCATAGGGGCATCGATCCCGCCTTCCAATGAATTGTCGGAAAAGAAAAATCGATGTCTACTTTGGGCCCAACCACCCTGCCTAACAAAATGCAACAGGCTCCGCCTGCTGGAAAATCCTACTTTAAAGCTGGAAACTTCCCTTAATTAGAATTTTTCAGGGGATGACCTTTGAGATTCTTCCACTTTGGAAATGTTGCTGTCACTCCTGTTGGTTGGTGGCCACGCTCTGGGCCGGGCTACCCGCTGCCCCTACCGAAGTGTCTGGTGTGTTGCAGGCCCCTAGGAGACACGCCGGACACTGGCTGGAGGAATGAATCTCATTCCCTGCGCACAGGAGGAGCTGGGAATGGCCTGTCCCGGCTCGTGGTCTCCTCCCCGCCTGAGAGGAGCCCTCCCGTCAGCACCATGCATCTGGACACATCTGTTACTAAGTGCGTTAACATACTTGTCAGACAGGGTTCTTGTGACATCAGTGCTGTTGCCTCAACTTTTGGGGATAGAAGTCTACTTTTGAAAATACCAAAGACACAAGCGGGAAACTATTGTGAGGTTTTAGTTGCTATAATGAAGAGCCCTCAAACTTTTTTACAGGAACGTGTTATAAAGCATTGGACTCACCTGTTGTCGGGGTGAAACTGATCTTATAGGGAAATGGAATTGTGGTTGATATGGGGCCACGTTTGCGTCTGCTTTAATTAACATTCAACCCAGCAGAGAAACATCGACTTCAGACGCCCTCCCTCCTCCACACACATATTTTGTCATGATGTAGAGTGTGGTCAAGACCATTTCTTATCCAACAGAAATGAAAGGGGAGAGGGGCTTCCACAGGTGCTGCGTGGGCATTCACCTGTCCCTGCGTCCACCAGCTCCCAGCGGCTCTCACTGTGCACCACACAGGTCTCCTGCAGGTGGCTCTGCCTCCCTAGGACCTCCTTCGACCTGGCAGTGGCCTCGGATCTTTAAGCTCCAGCCATAGCTCTAATGGAGCTCCAGTTGGGTGCTTCTGAAATGTGGATCTGAACCCCAGGGACCTGGCTGTTTGTGGGTGCTGCTTCCGCAGAAGGGGAAACCGCTGGATGTTTAAATGAGGGGGCGCTGGAAAGGTCCGCTAGTGGGAGCCATGCTCTAGTCTCAGCAGGGCTGCAGCCATCTCCTGAGTCTGGTGACGGGAGTGGATGGAACCCCAGTTCTGAGTTTCACACCAGTATTTCCCAGTGTGTGTTTTTCAGGATGTGGATTTGTCCAGGTTCTCACTGAAAAAACAGGACACGGAGGTCAAATATATTTGGGCAAGGCCGTAGACTTGCCTGTGGAGTGTCATAAAGCTTCTCGGTATTTTAAAAACCGTAACGTTCTGCAGGAAAAACAATCTGTTTAATTTTGCTTAACTCGGGACTTTTGAACTCAAGACCTACTGATATCAAGTAAAGTCGTGCCCTGTGGAAAGCACCCTGCAGGCAA
>JAQQSQ010002225.1:0-11188 GCA_028627145.1 Eidolon dupreanum | reverse complement strand
GACAGCGTATGATCCACTGACTAAAGAGGGAACGATGAGGTCACACAGACGCGAACAGACTGCAGGCTTCGTGAGGAACGAGGTATCGGCATCATTTTGAAAACGCTTCCCCACACGGCGCTGATGGATTAGAAGCGGAACAGAGAAGCCTGGCAGACGTCTCGCAAGGCTGAGCCGTGTGCCACCTGGCAAGGCGAAACGGGAAGACAGCACCACCCTCGCCATGTCCCTGTCCATCACGAGAAAGCGGTCAACCCCTGTGAAAGTGGAACATCCCTTGAGTGTGGAAGACCATCCCACCCGCCCCCGGAAATTCACGTCCACCCGGATTCCCACCATGTGACCTTATCTCGAAACGGGTCTTTGTCGACTTAACTCATTAAGGATCTGAAGAAGGCCATCCTGGATTTGGGGTGGGTCCCATGCCCAATGACTGGTGTCTTTATAAGAACATAAGAGGCCACGGAGACACACACAGAGAAGGCGGCCACATGACGACGGAGTGATGCTGTCACAGGACAAGGGCCACCGAAGACGGCCGGCCACCAGGAGAAACTGGGGACAGGCACGGAGCCTTCAAGAGGAAGCGCCCTGCCCGCCCCCTGGTTTCTGGACTTCTGGTCCCCTGAACTGTGGAAGAACAACCTTCTGCTGTCCGCGGTACCTGTTACAGCGGCTGTCTGAAGCTAATACAGACCACAGAGCTGTGCCCCTGCACACTGCCACTGCCATGGCGGCGGAGAAAGCCTGAACAAAGAGCTCCGACCGAAGGAGACTAGGGACATGAAGACAGAGCGGAACCCGGATCCTTCCACCGCAGAGGACCCTGCGGGAACAGGTGGCCAAACCCAGCTGGCTCTGAGCAGTCGCTGTGTGGCTGCTCACCCCTCCTCGCCGTGAGCATCTTGTGTTTCTGTCACACACCCTCACTGCTTACGGGAAACGCACAGCACAGTAGTTGTGGCAGGTGGCACTTCAGGCTCGGGAGCTACCTCAGGGACGCACGGAATCTCCTCTTCACCAAAACACCAATATTGGTGACTGTAAAAGAGCTGTCACTGTTTTAAAAACATCCACGTTTCTAGGAATCAGGGTAACGTAAACGAAAACAAAAGTCAGACCAGCAGAATTTACGAACGTGAGGACGCCGAGCGTAGGTGAAAACGAGGAGGGGCGGGAATTCTTGCTCGGCGCCGTGTGCAACACACGTGTGTCTGCCTTGCAGAAGAGGCTGCGATCTCTCCTCGGGCTGAGGATGTGAGAAACCGCCGAGGACCCCAGAAATGCCCCCCGTGCTCCTGAGTTTTGCATAGGAGACCACGTGTCGGAGGAGGGGGCAAAGCACGGTGGACAATGTGAAAAGACTTAAATGTCTGTAAGCAGAGACATGAGTAAAGGCGCTCTGAGACCCTCACGTACTAGCAGACAGCTGAGCCTGACCTATGCGGAGCCGCAGGGGTCGATCTTGAAAACGGAAGGTCGAGGGAGAAAAATGAGTTACAGAAGGGTGCCCACCGAAGGATGACATTATGGACATTTTAAAAGGCATGCAAAAAACCTTTTATAATACATGCACCTGTGTTGCTGTGTGTGTTTATGTCCAGAAGCGTATGTATTTATTACAAGCCAATTTCAGTATAATTGTTACCTTTGGGAAAACTGAAAGTGGGGGAGTAAGCAGGAGGCCCTTAACCTTTAAGATATAACATTTTTGTGTATTTTCTAAAGGTCTGAAGCAAAGAAGTTAATCGTCAGTAGTTAAATGAAAAGGTTTTCCCTTTTAACATTTTCTTTTCCCACTATTTAAAAACATTTAATTACATAAAAGAACATTTTTTATATAAATTTATTTATTTAAATTAGTTCCGAGTACACAGTACATTGGTTAGACATCTATAATGTTCAGAAAACGATCCCGCGGTTGCTCCCTCCCTCCCCTGGCCCTCCACTTAGCCATCATATTAACGCTAACTGCATTCTCTCTGCCATGGTCCCCATGCCCAACTATCAACTACTAATTTGTACTTCAAAAAGAACATTTTTAAAAACAAAGTCCATTTTCATCAAATAAAACTTAAAAAAAAAAAAAAAGCGTGGGATTGTGCCATAAAAGGAGATATATGTGGACATGAATGCCTATCTCTCTGATAAGCACTCAGAATATTCAAAACCACAAGAAAAGAATATTTTTACCATTATTCATGATTTTGCATTCTCTGTGACAAAAGCTTTTTGAGCTAACCCGAGAGAAGAGGCACTGAAAAGGATCCATCACAACAGAACCCCCGAAACAGAACGAACCACAGAGAATCGACATCCCTAACATAACATCTTCCAGATGCCGCCTACCGACGCTGGGTCAGGTGCCGTTCATACCGAAGACCTTGAAAACTGCCATCGCTGTGACAAAAATACAATAATTTCCCAGCCAATGAAAACACAGCATCTAGAGGAATCCACCGTTTCTCGAACTCTCAGGAAGGGGCCGGTGGTGGTCAACATGATGTTGACGCTGAGACTCTTTACCTGAGCCCATCCCTGTTACTCCAGAGCATAATAATCTACTTTTGTAATTTAGTACAATCTGCATTTTTAAAACCTTGTTGTTTGTTTACTCACTGACTTGTTACTTAGTTACACAAATACTCCCTGATCCAGGGACCTACTCTGCTTCTTCACTTTTCTATCTCAAGCATCTTAACACAGACCCTGGAGCACACGAAATTCTCAACGCATATCGATGGGCTAGACCAGGCAGCGACAGATGAAACCGCCATCCGTTCCTTCTAATGCATGCAAACATTTTGCAAATCACTGGTGTTTGGAAATGTACATGAATGTAATCTTCCAGGTAACAGCCAATACTTGAACGACACTGTTAAAAGGACGGGGATGCCAACCAATGGATTATTGCCTCTGAGTAAATGTGATAAATCAGTATAAAACTGGAATTACAGGAAGATCTTTCGGCAAAGTATTTTATGATACTGCACATGGAGTTGCTTCTAACTCCACATACACTCAGTTTTAATAGCAAGTTGATTATATTTTCCGGACAAGAAGAGGGACGGCAAAGCAGAATGTAACATACATGATCCACTGTATATTGTTGGTGTATAAAGTAACTATGGACAATGAAATCAACTGTGCTTTTTCTTACTAATAGCCCAAATTACTAAATTGTTCAAGAGAGAATCTAGCCAACCAATGATCTACCCATTGTTGAAAGGTGATCATGACCTACTTATATAACGTATGAAGTATTAACAGATTTAAAGCTATATTCACTGTACTTTATGAAAATCTACAGTGTGCCCCCAAAAATAAAAATTTGTCCTTGTATATAAAATTAATCAATTAAAGATTTCTAATATGGGATTACTATCACTTAGATTTATATAGATGAAATAAGCATAAACTAAGGAATTTTTATTTATAACTGTCTTCTAGCAGGTAGTAAAATATTATATTAATAGAAATCAATTGTGTTTTGGAGTAGAAATAACTTGTTTGATGTTCTATAGCCATAAAATTAGATAAGCTATACCTAAGACTTATGCTGACAAGAGAAATAAAAAATATTTCAGATCACAGAAAATACTACAAGCAATTATACACCAATAAATTGGACAATCTGGAAGAAATGCATACATTCCTATAAACGCACAATCTCCCAAGATCGAGTCAAGAAGAAACAAAAAATGTGAACTGACAGATTACCACCAACGAAATCAAATCAGTAATCAAAAACCTCCCAAAGCACAAAAGTCCTGGACCAGATGGCGAATTTTACCAAACATTCAAAGGATTAACACCTGTTCTTCTCAAACTATTCCAAAAATTCAAGCAGAGGGAAGGCTCCCTGACTCCTTTTATAAGGCCACTATTACCTTGATTCGAAAACCAGACAAAAACATTACAAAAAAAAGAAAACTATAGGCCAATGTCTCTTATGAACAGTGATGCAAAAATCCTCAATGAAATATTAGCAAAGCAAATTCAGCAATACATTTAAAAATATCATACACCACGATCCAGTTGGATTTATTCCTGGGATGCAAAGTTGGTACAATATCCACAAACCAATGAATGTGATACACCACGTTAACAAATCGAAAGTTAAAAACTATATGATCATATCAATCAATGCAGAAAAAGCGTTCGACAAAATCCAGCATCCATTTATGACAAAATCTGTCAGCAAAGTGGGACTAGGGAGAGCATACCTCAACCTAACAGAGGCTACGCATGACAAACCTACGGCTAACATCACACTCAATGTGGAAAGGCTAAAAGCATTTTTCTTAAGGTCAAGAACAAGTCAAGGATGCCCACTTTCCCCATGGCTCTTCGACATTGTATTGGAACTCTATGACAAGAAAGAGAAGTAAAAGGTATTTGAATTGGAAAGGAAGAAGTAAAACTCTCGTTATTTGCAGATGACACGATACTATGTATAAGAAACCCTAAAAGATTCCACCGAAAAACCATTAGAACTGATCAATGAATTCAGTAAAGTAGCAGGATACAAAATCAATATGCAGAATTTTGTGGCATTTTCATACACCGATGATGAACTTTCAGAAAGAGAAATTAAGAAAACAATCTCATTTATAATTGCATCGAAAACAATAAAATACCTGGGAATCAAATTAACCGAGAATGGAAAATACCTATTCTCAGAAAATAATAAGGCATTGAAAAAAGAAACTGAAGAAGATACAAGTAAATGGAAGTATGTCCCATGCTCATGGGTAGGAAGAATCAACATCATTAAAATGGCCATCTTACCCAAAGCAATCTATAGATTCCATGCTATCCCTATCAAAATACCAATAGCATTTTTCAGAGAGCTAGAACAAATAATCCTAAAATGTATATGGAACCATAAAAGACCCCGAATAGCCATGGCAATCTTGAGAAAGAAGAACAAAGTAGGAGGTATCACACTACCTGATACGAAATTATGCTACAAGGCTACAATAATCAAAATAGCGTGGTACTGGCAATAAAAACAGATACGTTGTTCAACAGAACAGAGAGCCGAGAAATAAATCCATGCCTATACACTCTCTTAATATGTGACAAAGGAGGCAAGAATATACAACAGAGTAAAGACAGTCTCTTCAATAAATGATATTGGAAAAACTGTACAGATACATGCAAAAAACATAATAAACTGGACCATCTTACACTGTATATGACAAAAGACTCTAAATGGGTTAAAGACTTAAATGTAAGACCCCAAACCATAAAACTTCTAGAAGAAAACATAGGCAGTAAACTCTCTGATATTACTAATAGGAACTTCTTTTTGGATACATCTCCTTGGGCAAGGGAAACAAAAAAAAAATAAACAAATGGGACTCCATCAAACTAAAAAGTTTTGCACAGCAAAGGAAACCATCAACAAAACAAAAAGACAACTGAGTGATGGGGAGAAGATATTCGCTAATGACACCTCTGATAAAGGGCTAATATTCAAAAAATATAAAGAACTCCTATAACTCAATAACAAGAAAACAAACAATCCAATCAAAAAATGGGCAGAGGACCTGAATATTTATTTCTCCAAAGAGGACATACAGATGGCCAACAGACATATGAAAAGATGCCCAAGATTAGTAATCATCAGAAAAATGCAAATTAAAAGCATGATGAGATATCACCTGACACCTGTCAGAATGCCCATCATCAATAAATCAAAGAACAACAAGTGTTGGCTAGGATGCACAGAAAAGGGAACCTCACGCATTGTTGGTGGGATTGTAAACTGGCACAGCGCTATGGAAAACATTCTGGAGGTCCCTCAAAAAATTAAAAATGGATATACTTTTTGAACCAGCAATTGCACTTCTGGGTATTTATCCAAAGAAAACGAAAACAATAATTCGTAAAGAACTATGCACCCCGCTGTTCAACGCAGCAGTATTTGCAATTGTGAAGATGTGGAAGCAACCTAAGTGCCCATCAACAGACGACTGGAGAAAGAAATTATGGTTCGTGTATACAATGGAATACTACTCAGCCATTAAAAATACGAAATCCTACCATATGCAACAACATGGATGGATCTAGAGGTTATTGTGCTGAGTGAAATAAGTCAGAGAAAGAAAAATATTATATGATTTCACTTACATGTGGAATCTAAGGAACAAAAAGATCAAAAACAGACTCGCAGGTATAGAGGACAATCTGGTGATGGCCAGAGGGGAGGGTGGTTGGGGAGGTAGGAGAATGGGGTGAAGGGTTAAGGAAATACACACTAGTAGTAGATAGAAGGCCATGGGGATGGGGAGCAGACAGAAGGGAGTCAGCTGGAATGTGATGGCTAGGTGGAGAGCCAGAGCGGAGGATAAGCAATCGGGGATCGTTTTATAAATGATTTAAACGTCTAACCGATGTTCTGTACACTTGAAACTAATAGAAAAAAAAAAATGTACCAGAGAGCACAAATATGTATTGAAAACACTGCGCATATAAAGGCAAATTAATAAAAATATTAACTTGGAAAAAAGAGAATTATTTCAAACACAGTAGTGATCATCCTCCCATGCCATATTTATGTGAATTTTTTTAAATAAAAACATTGTAAACACACAATGAGAACTTCAATGTTTGCGACGTTCTAAAATTGTGTTAGAATAGTGTTTTCAAACTGTATATCGTGACCCGTTAGTGTTTATAAAATCGTTTAAATGTCATGTTTTTTAATGAAATGGAATAGGAACGTCCAAGCGCATTACACGTAATGGGAGTGGGCACCGCTGAAAACAGGTCATTTACGTCTTCACAAAGCGCGCACGGCCTTGGCGGTGCTGGAGTCCCAGGCAGAACGTCCTCTGGGGACAGGACGCGCAGCCCCTCGGGGGCCCGGGGCCGGCTGCCCGCGGCCCCTCCTCGTCCACCCTTCCTTCCGTGCACGCTTTGCTCACAGCCTCAGCCGCGGTCAGCTCTCCCACGGGACGACCCACGTCCACGCTCCCGAGAGCGGTGTGCCGTCGCGCCTGCCCTGCCAGGTGGCAGCAGCCTCGCGGGGACGGGCGCACCGGGGCTGGCAGGGGGCGTCACCGAGGGAGCCGCCTGCGTCGCAGGCGCCCACGCCCTCCTGTCACCGCAGGGCAGCCAGCCCGTCCCTGTGTGCCGGGGACTGAACGTGTCCCCAACCCCCAGGGGGAAACCCATCCCCACTGGGGAAGCGTCAGGAGACGGCCCTTGGGGGCTGGGCAGACCTTGAGGGGGGCTCTGCAGGAATGCGGTCGGTGCCCCCGTGCGATGGCCGCGGGGAGCTGCTCCCCACCAGCGTGAGGACCCGGGGAGACGTGGCCCTCAGACACCGATCGCCAGTGCCCTGCCCGTGGCCTCCTGGCCTGCGGATGGAGGAGCGCCCGCAGCTCCGAGTGTCCTGCCCGGCACGTGCAGTGTGCCCCGAGTGACCTCACGTCCGCGCCACGAGGCAGGGGACCACGTGTGTGTTGCGTGGCATCGGCGCATGGCTCCAGTCTGCTGTTCGGGGGGACAGCGTGTCACCTGGCCTGCGCCTTCCACACCGGGATCAGAGACGGTTCTGAGATGCCTCTCGGCCTACAGAGCTCCCCAATGACCAGGGACCCACCTACCGGTCACAAGTGTGCCCAGAGCCCTGAGGTCACTTGGCAAAGCCGATGACCCGTCAGGACGGGACTTATGCCCGTGGACTGGCGGGAACTGGGCAGAGATCCAGGAGCGGACGGGACGGGGACTCGCACTTTACCTGGCCAGCCCGGAAACACGGATGTGGACGCGTCCCATTTCAAGGACACTAAGCGTGCTGGCACCATTCACGTGCGCGTGGCAGGGCCTGCCGCACTAAGGGGCAGATGCGCGTGCGTGCACACGTGTGTGGAAGTGTCGCCTGTGTTCGTGTCTTTAAGAAACTACCTTATTTCGAGATCGCGCTGGACACGTCGTTGCTGGGACGCGTGCGGGCCGCACGCTCAGAGGTGCGCCCCGCGGCGTGCGACAGGGTGGAGGCCACCTCGCCCCGCCTTACGTCGGTCAGGAGCAGGGAATGGTTCTGAGGAAGCGTGTCTGAGGAAGGGAGAAACGCACGCGTCAGCCCTGCGTCACAACGCTTCGAGGAGGGCTGGCTGTCAGCGGAGGCAAAAGAAAGTGCAGAGGCACGGTGACCTGCACCCAGCCGAACTGCCGACGTGCCAGTGACAGCTACCGTTACCACCGTTGTCCCGATCCGCGACGATGGCTTCTCCTCCTGCTGCGCGTGATGTGGGCGGTCACTTCAGCTCTCGTCTCGCTGTAGCACACGCACAGCTTAGGCATGAAAAACCTCAAAACCCAGAACTTCCCTCCGAATGGGTGCCCTATAAAAATTACGAACAGGACCCGAAACCTTTCTGTGATGACTATAAATACAAAGAGGGAAGCGATTCTTTGGTATCCGTCCTCCCCGTCGGGAACAAGGCGCAGACAGCCGACAGCTGCCCACCGGGTGTGTCTGCCCGGGACAGGCCAACGACCCCGCAGGACCAGGGACCCTCTGCAAGCTCCTGGCGGCCACGGGCCCCATGGCTGTCAGGGGCTCAGAACGCAGCAGGGCCTTTAACACACTGCTTGCTCCTTTATTTAAGTTCAAAACCAAACCTCTTTTCTCTAATTGTTCATGGAAGCAGGGGTTACCATGGTTTCAAAGTAACGGGTGTTGCGGAAGACAGACTGATGAAATTTTAAATGACAGATTGGAGGATGTTAGGACATCACCCCGCCAAGGAGCTGGGGACTTACTGGTCCCTGTGGTCAGCATCTGGGTCACACAGGGTCGTCAGACCTTCGCATCCCGGGTCTCCGGTGCCCACAGCACCACACGGCCCGGGGCTAGGGCGTGCGTCTGTGGGGATGGGACCTCTCCACGCCCACCACAGCCTGGGAAGCGCCTCACCGGAGCGCTGTGTCCCAGGAAACTAAGTCACATAAAATCATAAAAGGCGGAAAATCTAGTGAAGAAAGAGATGTAAGAACGAGCTGAGAATCCGCCTACTGCGTGTCACTCACTAGAATAACAGGCTGAGACTTAACTGCGCGTTTGCTGTGGCAGGAAAGACACACCCAGCAAGGACTGTCACGAATCCATGATGAGCATCTGCACAGCGCATCAGACTCGGTGTTCGGTGCTAAACGTGGTGTTTTGGGGGCTTTTAAGAGCCATAAAAGTGACCGAAAGAATGGTTTCGAACGGTAAAAGAGAGAAACGCACGACAACTGAAGTCACGCTATTAAACCGGTTTGTTTCTAACCGCCTCTTGCCAGTGAAGAGCTCATGCTTGGCGAAGCCCCATAAAACAGCTGGGGTGCGAGGCTGCGTACGTGGCTGAGTGTGAAGCCACACACAAGCCCTGAAAGTGGCAGCACAACCACTCAGACAGTGAAGAGCCGGCGTCAGTGTGACACGACCCGCGGATGGCTGGCGCAGGACGGCTCCGGGTTTCCTGCGTCTGCACGAGGCTGCTGGCTCCATCGTGACCTGCAGTCGTTCACCTGCCGAAGGTCTTATAAAGGACTCCCCGGCAACTGAGTGTATCCTTAATAATATGGCCGATCTTGAAGAAAATGCCTATGACTTCCTTGCACCGAGTAAAAAGTTAAATGTTAAAAATCATGATAACTAATACAAAAACCAGAAAATCTGACCGACTTCTGACAGTTTTTATTTAACATGTATCTAAAGTCTGCATCGGAAGCCGTCTGAAATTTCTGTGTGGCAAATTCTGGGGCGTCCTATTCGAACCAACCTTCTTTACGCAGAAACCTCACGGCGTCATCAAAGCCGTGCTGATGCAGTGACTCCAGTTCCGTCTTGGGGGGTGCGAAGAAAACTTGCCTAATCCTCACCAGGTTTGCCACGGACAGCTAGGACGGAAACACAAAGCGAAGCTGCAGGATATCACAGTGCAGCTAATTGCCTGCTGTTTCTGTAGCCTCAGCTTGCTGATCAGAGACACGATACAGCGAAAAAAAAAAGAAGAAAAAAAATCAGGGGAAAACAACTCAACTGGAAGAGCTAAACCCACCCATGGACGAGACGCGAGTTTCTTGGCCTTGGCACTACTGACGTTGGTGGCCAGATCACCCCCCGTGCTGGGCGCCGTGGGCACGGCGGGTGCTGAGCAGCACCCCGGGTCTCCGCCCGCTGGATGCCAGCAGCACCTCCCAGACGGACAGCCAGACTCGCCTCCACATAGTGCCCAGCCAGCGCCTACGGCGTATGACACCGCCCTGCTGAGAACTGGATTAAAGCAGTCGATAATTTAACGTAAATGATTCAGTTGCGTCCCTACATTTTTCTCTAATATTTTTACATAATATTAATTACTGCCACCTTTTAAAACAAATAAATGCCTGAATTCAAAATTGCACTGAAATCCTGCCCAAAAGCAGCGAAGAAACAGAAAACGCTTCCTGAACAGAGTTATGAAGCTGTAAAAGCGAACACTCGCCGTCTGTAGGTACTCGGGCCCGCACGCGTGCCGGTCGCTGGAAAGCGTTGGCACACACGCTTCTGAGAAGATGCAATTTGCATGTAACATCACCAGTGAGCTTCCAAACCTCCGGAAGCACGTGGAACACTTTAGATTAAGACTCTTCAAATATCGGCGAGTAAATCACTCACCATCACTTCTTGATTGGTGATAGTGAGAAGCCGATTCCGCTGCCCTTTGTCCTGCGGGGAGATGTCTGATCGTCCACTTAAGATTGAGATGGTCACCGTCCGGCCCACAGGCAGGATGGGAAGGCTGTTGCTGAATACGCCATCCACCAATTTCTGTGGGAAGAGACACCCCACCATCAGCTCACGCCAATGACACACGTTTACATGAGGAAGATGCTCGGATTTCTCAAGAGGACCCTTTGCTTGTGACACGCTCTGGGCCTGGGGTGTGCTTACATCACTACTCACGGGCACTCGGCTGGCTGGGGACTTGTTTGGGAAGCGACACCAATCTGTGCGCACACATTCTTGACCCACGTATTAAGAACTTGACACCGTGAGTTCCTCGTGCACGGCGCTGCACGCGCCTTGAGGGACGCAGGATAAACGACGGACAGTGAACGCTGCCCGCGCATGGATCTGTGACAGAGGACGGATCGTGGGTGCACAGAACAAGTGGCCCTCGTTCATCGATGCGCACGAGCC
>JAQQSQ010002224.1:0-11190 GCA_028627145.1 Eidolon dupreanum | reverse complement strand
TGGTGGTGGTGGTGGTGGTGGTGGTGGTGGTGGATTGCATGTCAGCATGAACTCAATTTTTAAAAAATTGCATGTTTCCACAGTTGTTTATTATATAACAGTAATTTTTTGCATTGTTTAGTAAATATGAATATATTCATAACATACAGCCCAGTTAAGTAGCTGGCTATAGTTATTCACATGAATTTCAGGGCTATTCGTTGTAACATAGGAGAAGATAATTTGCTGATTATACCACTTAAACGTGAAAAGTAAAATAAAAACAGGGTAATAAATGATTTAATTTTGGAGAGCAGGAATAGAGCACACCATGAGGGCCTTTAAGAATATTTGAGGAGACCAGACTCCATACAGAGCACCGTGCGTGACTTGCAAACTGTGGCCCTCAACGCATCTTAGGTGACTGTGGAATTAAGTGGTCTCGGCAATGTAAAAAGGCGTATCTTCACAAGAGGAAAGGAAATGTGTCATACACATCTTCCTGTCCCTTGCAGTGCGTCCCCAGTGCTTACTGAATGAAGTTTTCTGAAAGTTACTGTTTTCCTTGTTCACAGGCGTAGCAGCAGACGGCTCATGAAATAAGAGTGGCTGACTTGCCTCACAACCACCTCTGAAGTGGTTGCATATTTGTTATTAAAGCAAATTATCTGAGGCCTCATCTTCACAAACACCTGTAGGCTTGAGGGTTAATGTGCCTCATAAGATCTATGCAGTTATATAACTTGGGGAAAGTTATTAAACCTATTAATTCTCGGTTCAGATTTCTTAACGTTGATACTCTAAAAATTGAAAATATGTTATTTGACTGATGGCTTTGATTTTCATTGATTTGTGGCCCTGAAAGAGTGGCCACTTGGGATTCTAGGTCAGGACGTGGACCCAACTGAAACTAGATGTCCACTGAGGATTTTCTCTTATTGCCGGAATTGGAGAGGGAGCCACAAAAGATTTATTCTATATCGAAACCTTTGCTTAAAATATTCCCAATCCCTAAGACTTACTTCATGTAACATTTTTCATAGAAACTAAACTTTTGAAAGTACAGTAATTACAGTAATCACTTCTGTGTGGCATTTCCTTTTTTTTTTTTTAAATAAATTTATGGAAGTAGCCGGAAACACACCATTCAAATGACATCTCCATAAAGACTTCACTGGTAAACAGCCACATAGCCAGCTGGATAGGACTATACTTTTAATCGTTCCCCCACCATTCTTACTTATTTTGATGTTTGAAATGGAATAAAACACAAACACACACACAAATCATACTTACTAAGATGTTTTTTTCCTGCAAACCAAGGCATAGAATTTGTAAACTGATTCATATTAGGGTAAAGTATTTGTCTTTATATTTTCCCTTCCACTAGTTTGTCCGATATTTAGCGGATAATGTACAATTTCAAAAGAAGGCGAAATCGCGATTGTGTCACCCGGGCCTCGGGGGTCGCAGCCAGCCTTCCGTCTGTCTTGATGAATATGTCACACGTTAGTTAACCTGGTTACCTGCCTCATGCCCAAGGAGCGCCGTCTTCTACTCTTTACTAAAAAAAAGTTGTCATCGCCTTTTTTCTAATTTCTTTACAAATAACTTAAAATACTGAGAAAAATGAAAAACTGATTTCTGTTTGATGTTCTAATCAGTCCTACGACTCTGATGATTAACTTTTAACACCATGTGTTTTAAGAAATGTACTTACATCTGGTGTTGGGTTGGTAAATTTACAGTTATTTGTGAACTCATTAAATAGCCTACGTGTGTTTACCTGTTCTGGAAATTTCGTTTGTACAGACCAAAATCTGCTCCCTCGTCCCAGCCCAGTGCCAACGGGGTCCAGACCGAGATACTCGACTACGACAGACTGAAGCAGGTGAGCACTCGGGCAGCTGTCCTTTATTTGTACTTGAAAAAGTGTCTCGTGTTCCTGTATTTGACAGATCATAAATATACTTGAAAAGAACATAGAGTTAAGCTATTTTCCTACAAATTAAGTAATGGCATTAGTACCATATTATTTTTCTTAAATCTTCATTTTTTTGGTTCGGTGGGTTTGCATAAAGTTCCAGCAGTGTTGGTGGGTGGGGCAATGGTTTAATAGTGTGTTATGAACTTTAAATGTAAGTGCATGGTGCACAGTTGTTAGAAATTGGGGGGTGGGGTTCCCACTTTTCACTTACAATGACAAAAATAGACCCAGTAAATCTGATTTTAGAAAGAATGTGAGGAAAATGGTCACTCTTGCATACTTCTGCTTTCTAGGAAACAGTTTGGGAAAACAAATCAAAAGCTTTAAAAATAACTGTCTTACCTTTGAACCCAGCAATTTCACTTCTAAGAGTTTAAGCTAAGAAAATATCGAAGAAGTATATAAACACGCAGCATTAAGGAATCGTAATTGAGAATATTTAACAATGGATTGTGAACACTGCCTGTGTTAGGTGAAACGGACAGGTGGCCAAACATATGAACAGTTATGTCAACTCTATAAAAAAGAAAACAATATCGTCCATATTTTGGATACATACGTATTATATGTAGTACTGTGTACTCAGAAAAAAAAAATGGGAGGAGTGATAGGTGATGAGATTATGGAGCTTTAAAATAGTTTATTCCTAGAAGAGGTAAAATAATTTTTTTAAAAGATTGGTGGAAAGCGAGTGTCAGTTCCGCATACCTGCGTGCAGATGGCCCCGAGATGGAGAGTCTAGTCTCGGTCTCCTTGCCCCGCGCTGCAGGAGAGCCGCTGAGGATGACAGCGAGGCCAGTCGCCGCAAAGCGTTGGCTGACTTCCTGGTTGACGCAGTGCCAGGCGTTTGCTGGGTTCTCAGCATGACCTCGCCTCTGAATCCTCGTAGTAATCTCTCATGTAGTGTTTACACGCAGATTCTGCACATCTGAGGCTCAGAGAAGTGAAGTCTACTCAGTCCCACAGCTAAGTACATAGTTGAGTCAGGATTAGAACCCAAGTATTTTTTCAAAGCCCATTTTCCCCATTCTATCACTCATTTTTTAGAATGCTAGCAGATGTTTGGGGATCCAAAAGGGACCGATAATGTTGCAGTAATATGAGTTCAAAATAACAGTTAAATAGGAATTAAAGAGAAATACTACAGATTTCATATAAACCTCATTTCTGTACTGCAAAGCTATTTGAAAAGTTAAATTGGGTTATATAATTTGAAAGGGAAACCTATATGTGGCCACAGGTAATGAAGCCTTCGTTTTCCTGTGTATTAGCTACGCTTTCTTGGAAACTGTTTTAAAATACAGCACTCACACATACTTTAAAATACGGAAGAACCTTGGTTATCCGAAGTAGCAGAGCAGAAGAGAGGATGTAATTTGAATAAGGATATCTGTGAGCCCATGTAATAACTTTTGTGCCTCTGTTTCCTCATTAGTAAAATGGAGGAATTAAACTAATTGATAGTTTCCAGCCTTCTTTTAAACATGAGAAAAGCGTTTTAAAAAAATAAACCTTAAACAGAGCAATTGAATTTTACCTGAGGTGTGTGCCGTTAATAAAGAAAGGCTCCTAACTCAAAAGTGATCCTCCCTAAGGGTAGCTGTTATTGTTCGCCCGTAAAATTGTGTCACCTTGTCATGGCCTTTTTAGTTCTTAATGATTCTTTAACTTGGGGGGGGGGTGAACTTAACTGTACTTAATAAATAAAGATTCTGCAAAATATAGAAAGATAGAATGGTTTTCATGGAGGTGGGAGGATCCAGAGCATCGCTATTAAAAAGAAATAGAACACGGGCCACACAAGTACTTAAAAATTTCTAGTAGCCGTGTTAAATAAAATAAGTACAGAGAAACAGATGAAATATCAGAATAATATTTCAATAGGTAATCGATACTTTAAAATTACTAAAGAGTTACTGTACATTATTTTCTTAGTACTAAATTTTTGGGATCCGGTTTATGTGTTACACTCAGCATCTCATTACAGACTGGGCGCACTGCTGGTGCCCGGTAGCTGCCTGCGGCCGGTGCCTGCCGTATGGGACAGGACGGGGCCCGAGGGGTCCCATCCGCCTCCATTTCCACAGTAGGGGGCAGCCCTGGAGGGACCTCTGGGGAATTCCTTGAAATGTAGTGGCAGTTGCGATGGCTCCTAAGGAATCCCTTCCAAGCAGAAGAGCTGACTGTCCAGTTTATCTCTCTTCTTCCTTGAAACTTTTTAGGCATCACTCCTCAGAACGTGCCTAGAAGATGAGGTTGAAAGCAGAGCCATTGTTTTTTCTAAAAATTATCTGACTTGTACCTTTCACTGGACGTCAGAATAACCATTTTAGTCTTAGAAAGCATTCTGTTTCAGATCTTGCTAGGCTAGAATAAACAAAAATTGGGAAGGGAAAACTATTAAAAACAAAATTTACCAAGGTCAGGCTTCTAAGACATACATCGTGACTCCGGAAACAAAAGCCATATGTCACGTGTCATACATTCTTAACATTTTGTATTAGCAGGAATCTTTTTAGCAGTTATTTTTTTCTGTATTCCTGATGTTTTTCTCTAATTTTAGGACATTTTAGATGAAATGAGAAAAGAATTAACAAAGCTAAAAGAAGAGCTCATTGACGGTGAGTGTCCAAACAGATTTGCGGCTCCTATAGAGTAATGTTTAAGAATGGCCATTTTTAAGAGAATGCAAATAAAGAAAGATGCAGTTTATTACTTGAGGGCATAAAACAATTATCCTTTGCTTGGCTTACAATGTGTGGGAGAACTCTCGCTCCTTCATATAATAGAAATCATTGGTAAAAGTAGGGATAAACGAGATCCATAAGTTTCAGGTGTCGGGTAGTGATTGATGGAGAACTAGGTGAGCAGGTCTTTCTTTAGGTGACCTCTGCTCATCCATCCACCCCACTGTCCTCTTGTTGTGAGCCCACAGAATCCATGTTTTCATTTGGTATACAAAAGGGAGAGAATAAATGAATATATACATATGAAAATTAGTATTATCTTTGTAATAAGAAAACAAAGATCTCTGCAGTGCAAGATGCAAGATCATGGTATCTTTTTATTCCTGTGAGTTTGAACACAGTCATTGAAATTTCTTAAGATTGAATCACTCATTTATTTTATCTTATTATTACATTTACTTTCAACGCTTTTCCTTTTCTTATCCAGCAATCAGGCAGGAACTGAGCAAGTCAAATAGTGCATAGAGAAACAAACTAAGGAGAGATAGGACTTCAATCTGGAGAAAGAAAGAATAAAAAACATCTACAAACAACAACTGTTAACAACAAACCCCTACATTTTGTGAGCTGCGTAAGAAGATGGAGACAAACATTCGGAAGGAGGGAAAACCCAACGCACGTTAAAAGCCTTCAGACATTGTCACTCTGGCGACAAGCTGTTTCCTCCCAGTTTCAGGATGGAAGTGAGTCCTATAAGCGTTCCTGTCACAGTGATGCAGAAAATCCTAGACCCGTCAGGCAAGACCACAGTGCATTGAAATATTTTCATGTCAAGATGAAATCGCACGTTTTCCATAATCCATTGCTAAAATAAAGAGGAGAAAGGCTTAAGAAGTTATTTTTTTTTTTCCAGAGAGTGCTGATGAAGAATTCAGCAAGTTATGCTGTTGTATTGTAAATGTTTCTCTCAGGTTTGTCTTCCTATCATGTTATTCCATGAATATTGAGATCAGCCCTATGTAGGTTAAGATCAACAGATGGTGGAACAAATGGAATTATATGTGCTTTCAAAAGGTGATATTTATGAGAAAGTGTTCTAAAAAGGGTTTGTCCAGCTTGAGGAATTTTTGAATGATAGGAAGTCTCTCGAGTTCGCCTTCATGCAATTTTGTAGATTAAAACATAAAATTCGTCCAGAATTTAAAGATTTAGATGCCTTCCTAAATCGTTACAATGCTTTACCAAACCTATGACTCCTACATCACACGAACCAGTGGTCAAATGTAAAACAGTATATTGTAGACTTACTGTAGGTTTTCAACCTTTTTTAGATTTATGCATGTGGACATTTTTATAATGTAATTACAACTACCACAGAATTAGCTTTTTTAACTGCGGACAGTAATGCATGTTACAATAATACGTAGTGGCCTTTTCAAGGCCTAGTCCCAGGGAAATCATTTTGTAACGTACAGGGGAGTGGGTGGAAGGGAAGGAATAATTTTTTATTTAAAGTTAATTACTGCACTATCATTTTTCTCAATTACCTGCATGAAAAATAATGAGGACTCTTTTGTGACTTTAATTGGTAAATATGTTAACAGAACCAAGTACTTAATCTTCGACATCATGTCGTCAGCTATTTGTATTTGAACTTTAGTAATTTCAATGGTCTGAAACATGATTCTGAGCTTCACATGAATTGTAGCTTCCTGTGGAACTCAAAAGTCTGACCCCTGAATTTGGCTGTTACCTAGGTGCCCTGCTTACACAAGTGTTCAGGTACATGCTCCTGACTACAAAGCTGCTTTTAAACTTAGTTCTGTTGAATTACAGTGATCAGCAGTTAAGGTCACAGAAATCATTATAAGGGGAAACCCATGGGCGTTCTGCCTAGTTTTCTTTTAATGAAAAAAGTGAGACTTAGGTGGTGGGAACAAGGAATTCGATGCTCTACTTATTACTGTGTATGTGTGTGCATGTTTGTGCACACACACGTGTGTATGTAATCCACTCTTTTCTTTGAAATTTGTTCAGATTAAAATAGGGGAGAAATCCTTTATGTTGCAATGATAGATTTTTGGGGGGAAAATTTAGGAAATCGAAAATTCTCCCAGCTCTCCATCTTGACTTATGCTTGAGTTGTTATGTGCCATATTTGCTTTGAAACCTTTGATTATCAGAAGTTTTACTGAAATTTTGAAGAAATAATCCATTTTCATCTGCTCTCTAGATTTCTTACATCTCAGTTTGTAAAGACAGCTTGTTGATAGCATAGTTTTCTAAATGCTGCAAATTTGTAGCTATTAACCACTTCAGAGAGGTTTGAATGAGGGAATTTTTTTTTCCTTGTTAAAATAGTTCCTGTTTCTGTAGAAACTTCATTTTTAGATTACTCTGTGATGGATGAGCTATCATAATTCAAGTATATAGTTCTTTTTTCTATCAACTATTTGTCATGCAAAGTAGTAAAGGCATTAAAGCTGCAACAAGCTTATAAAGTACTGTTTTCTAAAAAAAAATAGGAGGCATTTTCATCTTTATTATTGTACTTTAGGTTATGTAAACACTTCGATGATATAAACATTTATGTCCCCTATAAATCTGGTCAGAAATAACTTTTTGATTTTGTTAGTTAAGTTAAATAGTCTATAGTAGGATAGAGTACTCTGGGTACAGGTGGTCCAAAGTAAAATAAGAGACTACAATAAAATGCTAGATCTTGAAAAAAAAAAAAAACTGGTTTATGCACTAAACGTTTTGTGCCTTGGTCTTCTATTAACATGATGTCTGTGTAAAATGACAGGAAGAACCAGTGTTGAATCATGTTATATTTTCCATCATTTTGCATTATCCCAGATTACTAAATGTGTTCTTTCCAAGAAGTTTGATTGAATTACTGTATACATTTACTGTCGTATGTGACAGTTTTGTCATTGTTAGAGATTTCAGTAATTAAAACGGGCAACAGAAGCTTAAGTTATTTTCCTTATCAGAACTATGCTGGAGCCACGTTATTATGATGGTTTTTGTGCTGTTGTTCATTGGATGTCTTAAGCAGTTAAGGGGACCCTTTGCAACGACAGGAAGGTACTTCTTTCCTCAACACTGTGATATGACCTGTGACAAATCTGTACTATACACTATGTAAATGGCTAACAAGTCAATTGCAAACCAACTGAATGTACAAATCTTAGTGCTGGTGCTGGAATCTCTTCAGAATAGTCATCCTGATTTCAAAGTTAGTTTCGAAATTTGCAGATCTCAAGTGTCAATCAAAACTGAAGATGAAACCCTAATGAATGTTGAATCGTCATGCTTTAGGTGTACTTCCTTTTTAGAGTTTTCCATTCTCTGCTATTTTTACCATACTGTTTCATTTAAATTTCCTACACGCTAACTTCGTTTGTGCGATTGAAATAAAATTGCGGTATATACATGTTGCTTGTTTGTGACACTTAGATAATCTTCTTAAATAATCTGTTGGTTCTAAAATAAGTTACACTGAATGTGAAAAAAACACTTTAAAGTCCGTGACTTCACTACTTAAAGTTTACATATCATGTCACTATTCCTTAAAGATTTCATAAAAGTCATTAGTACTAAGTAATGTATACAAAGGGAATAAGTGTACCGTATCTCCTTTTTGTTTGAAATAACTGTTGGCTGTTTCCTGTTTGTTCTTATATTCTCACAGCTCTGCTTGACACAGTGTTCTTACTCTTATAGTCAAGAGAACGATCGATGTTAAAGTTTATTCCATTTTGTCCTACAACATAGTCAGATACTTAAACTCATTTAAACAGTTAAAATTTTCCTGCATACAGTGTTCAGGGCAGAAGACATTGTGTGGTGAAGGGCCTTGTCACGTGCCGGATTTTAAACATGGCAAATCTGTAACCTCTCGTGTTCGTTTACACATTACGCCCTTATCTTGACACCTGCATATCAGCAGCATACTTTTTACTGATGCTTATGAAGTACCAATTTTGAATTCCATTTCAAACTTCTAATGTTTCCATTAGAAATACAACAATCTTTGTCTTTTTTTTTTTTTTCTTTTACCGGACAGCAATCATCCTTCCCACTTCCTCATGGAATGCAGGTTTATTCGTTGATATTCACGGCCATTACACAGCCCACAGTTCTAAAAATAACAACTGATTTGTCTTCCATCCCGTCTCAGGTTCTTGATTCCCTTTATGTATAAATCACAACATTTGTCTACAGACTAAAAGTCACTTGCCATTCAAGAATGAGTTAAGTAGCAGATGGTAACCTTTTAAATCTCTAGCAACAACCTTGATAAGCTTCCTAAATTCCTATATCCCTTTCAGTGCCACTGTGAAGGACCGGCCTTTAAATTCTACCTAGTGTTTTCCTGTGAAGCACAGCTTACAAAGATAAGCTACCAGATCTCTGTAATTCCTTTCTGTAGCCATCGTAACTTTATAACCCTTTTAGCTTTAAATTCTAATGATTAAAAGCATAAAAATGACATCACATAAAGCATGGTGAGTGAAAGAAGTCTCTAGGAGCTCCTAATTCTTTTATGTAGCTATTATGAAATCCACTTACTTAAAGACATTTACTCCATCGTTGACTGCAAAACTCTAGACCTGATCCTAGTAGTACCGTTTTGTTTGTTTGTTTCTGTTTTTTGTTTTTTAATAGATGGGTTTGTGTCTGTATGTCTCCTCAAAGCTCTAAGAATATGTGAAAGGTAACTCAAGTATATTGCAACTAGTGATGCATAATACCTCTGACTTTTCACTGAAAAGCCATTTAATATTTACACTTAGGTGTTTTTGAAGTCCAAACTTGAAGTATGTGTAAGGAAACTTGGTGAGTCTGAGCAGAGAGTTGTTCTGTCACCTTCGGCCATATAATGACATTCACTTTTAAGAATAATTTTCTCTGGAGTATGAGCACATTTGAGAAGCTGAAGTTTGTAGCTCCCCAAGAAAGGCCATTTACATGAGTCAGTGCTGCTGGAAGCCCACGATGGACATTGTCTGTATACCCAACATCCAAACAGGCGGTGGATTTGGTTCCCTATGTTGTCATTAGATCCTTTTTCAAAATCAAGAGATGGCTATATCTGTTTATAATACTGGAAGTGAAACCTTCAAATTAAAAGTCTAAAGCTGATTAGAAAACTATTAATACAGTAAATTTAGGATGGTTACGGATATTTAGCATCAATATAAGTGGCATTGTAGGATAAATGCTATGTTGAACACCAATGGTGAATTCTCATATGAGGCAAATTGGGTCTTTCAGTAAGAAGTTACATTTGAAAACTGCTCAGGTATGAACTATGTAATTCGTCTTTCTAAATAGTTTTTCTTTATAGGGTAATAGTCCTTGTGAGAGGGTAAATGAATGACTTGGTCATGATAAAAGAAATACTGCCACACTCATATTTCTGTTAAATCTGAAGAAATCAATATATGTGAAGCCCTAGAAAGCGAAGTGGCTTCCATTATTATGGATGTTGTCTGTTGCACATAAACTCGAAACTAGTGTCATTTAAGACGTGTAGCAGGCCTCAAATACCTGCTGATGAACATAGAAAATAAATAAAGCTGAAACTTAAGTGTTTGAGCCAAGAGATCATAGTTCCTGTGTACCCTGCTTCTATGAAATGTTTTAAATACTCGGAAACAGCACAGAGCAGTCCTTCTGGAAGCTTCTGGTGCAGGACCTCGGGATTCCCAGGGGAGGCAGAAAATCAGGGCTGTCAGTAGGTGGCTGATAGTGAAGACGAAACCCTCTGAAAAGTGCTCTCCTTCATCTCATTTGATAAAGGCATAGAGCTCCTAGCGTGTAGAACACTCACATACACCAGTGAACTAATCACCAAATTCAAACTTTTCTCACCCAAACTTAAGTTCTGAGAGAATACAACTTTTCATTTTAATAAAGATTATTAGGAAAGCACATATATTTCACTAGAGACTATATTTGCATTTGTTTCGTTAAAAAGTCTGCATACAAATGGCAGCCTCAGGGTTTGTCATGTTGTAAATTTGATTTTCCCCCCTTTGATTTCAGGAATGATTTCTTTGGCACCAGGGTAAAAATATTAAAACGGAGAAGAAATCACTGCTTAAGCTGGTGAATAACGTGGGTTGGCTTGGTTTTTACTGAATGGTGGTTCTTTCAAGAAGGCTTAGACTGTAGAAAAGCATGCAGTTGGTCCTTTGGATGACACAGGAAAAGGCACTAAGAAGAAGAAAAGAAACGTACATTTATCGGTGTTTATTTAATTCTCCCATCAGGTCCAAAAGCTTCCATTTAAATCTGTAGAAACAGAAAATAGATCCTCGGTTACATTTAACTATACACTATTGTAATCGTATGAAAAAAATGTACCACAGAGGCTTTTAAAACTGTGGCTCTTAAAAAGTTGCAACATTCCGTGCCCTTAGTCACATCCATGGGACCTCTTAAGTTCCTTTTTTTTAAAAAGATTAAAAGCCTTTTTGAAAATGTTTTTAATTGGCCTCATTTAAATTTTAGGGTTTTCATGGG
>JAQQSQ010002223.1:0-11191 GCA_028627145.1 Eidolon dupreanum | reverse complement strand
GAGCCCCTGCGGCAGCGTCGGGGGCACGCCCACCCCTCGCTGGGGGACACTCACCCGCACGACCACCACCTGCACGGAGACATGCTCGGGGAGCCGGATCGGGGCCCGGAAGTGCGTGGCCAAGGACACGAGGAGATGGAGGGTGGCCACCAGGTTCTTCCCATGAATTGCTGGTCGGGGGAAGGGAGAAGGAGTTGCTTTAGATCTGGTTCAATAGGATCCCGAGCCCACAAGATCTCAGGAAAACCACAGGGAAAAAAAAAACCCGGGCCACGGGAAAATGGAGGGAGTCGATGAGCATCCTGAGTGACTTCAGTTCTAGTTTCTAGCTTTTTCTTTCCTGTCAGCCTAAGGTGACTCTTGGGACTACCTTTAAAAGCCTGATGCTTTTAAAAGGAGTCAATTGGGTGGTGATAAGAAGAAACAGGCAGGAGAGTAAAATTAGCACAAGGAGAACGATCACAAAAAACAAACAAAAAAAAAACCAGGTCATCCCGGCCACTTAAGTCATCACGATAATGTGCACTATTATCTCTGGCACTTGAAAAGTCCTCCTCTGCAATCAACGGTCCCCGAGCGGGTAGGCTACCAAGGGCCACGGCGCTTTGGGGACGTGAGGCGGGGCCTCTCGCGCCTCGGTCCGGGGCCATCGCCCGCTCTCCAGTGCGTGGACCAGGTGTGGTTACCACATGCACCTGTGCAGCTCACCAGGCACTCGGTTCCCCATGCACAGCCCATGACGTAAGCCTGGGTCTGTCCGAGGACGCGATGCCGAAAATCCGGGGGCAGATCCCACGGCAGCCACGGGGGCGCTGACCGGGCAGGGGGAGCCCCGGGCCATGCCGGGACTGCCCCACCTTGAGGATGAGGGACTGGGGGGAGGGGGTTTCCAGCTTCCCTTGCTATAGTCCTTCACCTCCCCAGGTGACACTTCGGCTGGAGATCCGGTGACGTCTCATATTTCTGGGACACAGTCCGGAGGCCAGCGTGACCTGCTCCCTGAGGCCCTGCTTTGGGGGGGGGTCCTCGGTACGGCAGCTCATCTGGTGTTGGTGCCTTTGGCACCTGGGGTTGGATCCCTTCCAAGAACCCCACAGAGCTTCTCCTGGCTTATAACCTGAATCCCCATCCTTCCTCTGGAAGTCTCCCTTGATCCACCCAACCAGAAAAGACACCCCTTTATTCTGAAGCTCGTGGGGCAGGGGGCGGGGACAGAGAGAATGGTGGGCACGGCTTGGTTCCTTCTCTAGGGGATGCTGGCCGTCCCCTCTCCTAGTCCCCTCCCACAGAGCGGGAGTGTGAATGGGGTTTCTTAATGCAAGGCTAGAGTCGATGACAAATGACCTTGGGAACGGCTCCCTCTCCCCAGCGGCCACTCACAGTCCACAGTCCACTGCAGCGCCCAGCCGTGGGGCCGGAGCAGGTCGTGCACTGCTTCCAGCACCGTCTGCAGCTTCTGCTTCTGTCCTATCTCGGACTGTGTCACCTCGGCCACATTCAGCTTGCAGCCTGCCAGCTTTTCTACAACGAGGAGGAAGGGAGCAAAAGGCAGAGTGTCAGGAAAAGCCGGAGGGACTCAGGGCCACCTGGTCACCTGTCTCCCTGGCCGAGTCCCAGCAGGGGAGGAGCAGGTCACCCACAACCATGGGGAGCTGGCAGGATGTGGAACGCAGAACTCTGAACTGTCAAGTTCATCTTCCTTAGCCGATCACTCCACAAGGAAAAGGGGGTGGGGCGCAAGGTTAAAACTGGGGACAGGAAATGAAGAAACGGTGCACGGCGCAGCGGGGCGAGCTGCGGGGTGGGCAGGGAGGTGTGGAGGCTGTGCCAGGCTTCCCAGCGCGGGGAGGGCTTCGATGAGCAGATGAAAAAGGCCTGACACGTTGCCTCCCGCACCCCTCCCCGGCGTGCTCGGGCCCCCACCCTTGCCGCTCCAACACTCAGACACCAGGACAAGAAGGACAATTACACAGGCACAGATACCTGCGGCTGTTTCATCACCCAGGGGGAGCGGGAAGCAACCTGGAGGAGCCGGACAAGAACTGTCACAGCTGCCCGAGAGTCTATTACCGGGACCGAGAGCCAGCTGCGCCCCGGCCCGTGCACCCTCCTTTCCCGCCCGCGCTTGGGCCCCCACCCGCGAAGGCGCCAGGCCGGGGCGCGCCCTCCGGGTCCCTCCTGTTCCTTTGCTCTAAGACTCGGCGTTTGCTGACAGACGCCTCCTGCAAGACAACAGGAGTGACGCTGCAGAAAACCGTGGCCTCGCTCACGGAGAGGTGACTGCAAAGTGCCGGGGGCGGAGCCCGCCTCGCCGCACACCTTCCCTCCAGAGCGGCTGACGGTGGCTGGCTCGGATGGCAGATGTTAAAGGCTGTCATGTCCCATCATCGTAACGGCGGGTCACCAGTGGGGTTGCTGCCTGGCAGGCGGGCCCCAGCAAAGCTCTGTGCAAGGCATTTTCGCTGGAAGTGTCTGCTACTTCGACACTCCCTCCCCGTGTCCTCCCCTCCCTCCGTTGCGCACTTTCCATGTTCCCTTGAGGATACTGGAGTTACGCGGCCACGCCTGCGGGGCTCGGGATTCTGCGTTCACTCACACGCTCACGTGTGCATGCGTGCGTCCGCTCACAGCGTGGTTACTGAGCACCTACCACGCACCGGGCACCGTCCGAGGGCTGGTGCGGCGCAGACCGGAGTGGGGCTGAGCGGGGAGACGGCCTCAAACGGAGGCAGGGTGGGGAGCAGGGAGCACCAGGGCAACACGAGAGCCCCACGCAAGGCGCCCGCGGGAGGGGGGAAGGTCCCGCTTGTCCCTTTCGATTTCCCTCCATCTGTAGCTGAACAATCCACAGCTGTCTGTCCAGTGAACACCCTGAAAATACAGAGCAGGTCCCCAGGGGTTCAACAGCCAGGGACAGAGCAGAGCGGGGGCGGGGGGCCCTTGGGGAAGGAAGGAGGCTCGCAGAGAGCCGGTGGTCCGAGAGGCCCTCCCACTGGGAGAGACAGGAGCCCAGCGTGCCTCCACTGTCCCCCAGCCAGCCCGGCAGACTGGACCCGGCCGGTTACCAGGCGGAGGAGGACGGACAGAAACTGTATTTGTCTGCTCGGGCTGCAGGACAAAGCACCACGGAGCGGGGGACCTAAACAAAGGACATTTACTTCCTCACAGTCCTGGAGGCGAGAAGCCCAAGATCAAGGGGTCAGCAGAGGTAGCTTCTCCTTGGCTTGGTGACGGCTGTCTCTGTGTCCTTCTGTGTCCTGCTCGCCTCCTCTTGACAAGGACGCCAGTCATGCGGGCTTAGGGTCCACTCCAGTGACCTCATGCAACTTAGTCACCTCTTTAAAGACCTTGTCTCCAAACACAGTCCTATTCTGAGTCCTGGGGTGAGACATCAACACAGGAAGTTTGGGAGAACACGCTCAGCTCGTCACAGGGCCCAGGAGGCTGGCTGTGGCTGGGTCTTCGGTGACTATATCAAGGCGTGAAGGGGTGCAGGAGCAGCCCAAGGCTGTGCCATGGCCAGAACCCCCGTCTTCCTAGCACGGAAAGATGGGGTGGATTCTCCAGGGTGGCAGGCAAACGGGCGAGGGCTGAACGTGGGGCTGCGAACACTCGCCGTAGGAGGAAGGGCCCGCCTTTGGCACAGAGAGGGGCGTGCCCATCGGCCGGAAACAGGACAGCACCTACCTGGAAACCCCTCCCAGCCTGGGCACCCCGCTCATCCCACCAACGGTCCACCTTGCGGGTGATGCTGCAAACCGGAAGTCACACCTGCCCCGTGGCAGAGGGCCCAACAGCTACTTCAGAATCTGTTCTCAAGACAAGGGGCACATCTGGGGTCCTGGTGGTGACCAAGTGCAGAGGTCCGTTCTCTTCCTCATCCCCCTTACTCCCGCCTTCTCTGTCCCTCCTGAACGCAAGGCTCCCCTGGTTCCCCCTCCCTCATCCTGGACCCTTCACATCCTTCGCTGCCTCTCTTCCTCCTGGCCTCTGACGGCTGACCGCCCAGGGCCCAGCGCTCACACCTCTTCTCTCTCTTCAGATGTACCAAAGTCAGCTTTGGCCTCGACACGCGGCCAACATCGATTCCACTTTGGCTTCTGCCTTTGGAAAGCTGAAGAGTCGGATACCTACATCCTGCCATTCCTGGCATCCCTGGGCTCAGGGACCGCGTGGTCACGTAAGCTGCATCTCATCAGCGTCACGTCATTAACAAGACCAGGCGAGACACGCTGACGTTCCGTTAATAGCCGAAGAGTCTCCTCCACCGTTCTTTCCCTCGGTCAGACGAAGCGGTACGTCAACCCGCTCGACACACGAAACATTCCAGAGTTGCCTCTTCAAGCACTTATGCAAGATGCCCATGCAGGATGGCAATGCAGCTTCCCCGTGACAAAAAGGCTGCCTGAGCCACGGTCAGCATCCTGTTCTGCTCACCAGACAACACACCTGCTGTGACACGGCTCCCTGACAACCATCACTGTGCTCCAGGGAGGGCCCTGGGCTCACGTACAGGTGACCAAGGCTGCGATGCAGGCACAAATTCACGGCCTTGTCCCGTCATCCTGAGAGCCACTTACAGTTCCACGGCCACAGCGCTGGATCTAAGGCTCGGAGACCCCAGTTTTCCGACGGATTGGGCAAAGCCACAGGTGGATGCAGAAGAATTGGAAAGAAAAAAATGTGAGTGCAACACCCTGAAGTTTCCTTCTGAATGTATTAGAAAACATCTCCGTTAGGCAGAGAGCGAAGCAGCAGCTAAAGGGGCTGTTTCGAGGGCATCGTCGCTGACAGCAAACTCTTCAAGTCCAAGAGTCAGTCGACAACAGCGAAGGCTTTATCACGAGAGGGAGGAGAGCCGACGGCCCAGGGCTGCCTCGCCACAGGCCAGCCCAAGGTCGCGGCTCCTCCGCCTCACTGTTGAAAGTCGGTGTCCTTGCGTCGCGAATGTCTGCTTCGAAGCCCTCGGGAGCCACCTAGGGCCCGACGGTGCCCAGAATGGCCATGCCGACGCTACAGCACAAAACGTCAAAACTCTGACCGACATTTTTAATAATAGAGTTCTCACAATTGCTAAACAACCTTGCTAACATTTCGGACTTATTCCCGTACAATGGAAGCTCATTCTAAGATGCAGGTTCTCGGCTCAGCCGAAGAGAGATGTTAATTCTTGGCCACTCGGCACACCGACAGGTAACGAATCCGGAGCACCCTCGCCAGGTTAGGCCACCGGGTCCCACGGTGTCAAATGTCACCTCTGCTCCGCACACTCCAGCCGGACCCCACGGCTGACTCGGGTGAGACAGGCACCTCACTCCACCCCCTGCTACCCCCGAAGGCTTCCTCATCACCCACTGCTCAGACCGTAAACCCTGGCGTCGGCCTCATGCCTCGGGCAGCTTTGCCCTCAAAAGATCCCCACGTCTGCACTTCCTCCCCAGCCTGAGTCACTTCGTCTGATGCCTGGGCCGTGGTGGCTGCGTCCTGTGTGATCCCTGGGATCTCAGCCCTGACCCTCCTCCCGCTCCATGCTGCACCCAGAAACCCAAGAGACCTTTAAAACTAACTTGGATCTTACCACGGCCCTGCCCAAAGCTTCCGCTGGCTTCCTGTCGCTTGAAATAAAAGCCTGTGTCCACTAAGGCTGGACGTGGTCTATCAGGCCCACGCCATCTTCCCGGCTTGCTCACACCCTCTCTCTCTCCCTGTCTCTCTCCCTGTCTCTCTTTCTCTCTCTCTCTCTCTCTCTCTCTCTCTCTCTCTCTCTCTCTCTCTCTCTCTTCCTCTCTCTCTGTCTCTGTCTCTCGCCATCATCACCTCCACCTCCACTCAACTCTCAGCCCCTGCAGCCTCCGTTCACTGCTCTTTAAACACTGCAGACTCCTGCCCGTCACAGTCTCAGCCTGGGATGTTCTTCTGACTCTAGGCAGATGCCTGCACAGAGCCCCCGCCCCGGGGGACTGCCCCCGACTGCCCAGTCCCTCCCCAGCCCGCTGACCTTCACCACAACCCTCTGACTTTCCTCCTGGGGCTTGTCACTCTCTTTAAGCATCTATTTGTGTTTGAGGTCGAACCACCCCGTAATACTTCTCCTTCTTCCCTCCACCAGAATGTGTCGCAGGTGGGTGAGGGGGACCAGCTCCCTCTTGCAACTTCTGTGTCCTTAGAGCCTAGATCCACACCTGCCACACAGCAGGCCAATGAATCTTTGCTCCACAAATGAAGAAATGACCGAAACAAACATGAAATGTTTTCCCTCCAAATGTACTTTTTGAGAATTGGCTGAATAAAGACAAAACATGTGTGGGCCACCAATCACTGTGTCTTTCAGTGTGAGTTATGTGACACGGTTCCCCTCCCCACCACCCTATCAGGTTCCTCTCCAAGATCAGATGGTCTGTGAGAGTCATGCGCCGAGCGTGGAGACCCCGTTCCGAGCGTGCAGGCCCCGTGCCGAGCGTGTAGGCCCCGTGCCGAGTGTGCAGACCCTGTGATGAACGTGCAGGCTCTGTGCCGAGTGTGAAGGCCCCGTGCCGAGCGTGCAGACCCTGTGATGAGCGTGCAGGATACGGACGCTGAGCCCAGGCGGCAGGACCACAGTCTATGAAGATGCAGACGCCACGCTCCGTGGTCCCAAGGTCACCCCCTCCCCGGGCAGTGCCCCTCTCCCACCCCAGCCCCCTCCTGTCTGCTTTACCTCAGTATTTCCCTCTCCTGAACAGAGCCCCCCAAAACCTCAGGTCCCTGACTCAGCGCCCCCCAACGTACCCCTGCAGCAGCCTGGACTCAGCTCACCCCCGGCCCAAGCAGCAGTCACCTGTCATGACTACAAAGGAAGCCTGGCCCCGCCCCGGCCTGCCAGCCCCACCCCATGCTGGGGTGCAGGGTCTCCTGTGGACCTTTAGGAAGTGTGTTATCCCACCTACAAAGGGGTCCTGAGGCCCCACAAATACCACGGAGCTTCCTGAGGACGAGAGCTGTTAAGCAAGCGCCCCGGCCCTTCTGGGATCCTTGGATGGGGCCGAGGCCAGGAGACGCTGACAAACACTGTTTCCTGCGAAAGGAGCCCGTGACCCTGGCGACGAGGGGCCTGCAGGGTGCTCCGTGCTGGCCCGGGGGGCACACAGCGACCGTGTGCCTGTCACCAGAGGGACGCCAGGCCTCGGCGCCCCTGCTCCTCCTTTCCACTTTTTTGTCTTTTTAAAAAAACTACCACTTACTGGTCCCAGCGAGGACAGGCCACCTAGACCGGGCCCCACGCCCAGGAGTTCTGGAGGGGCCGTGACGGTCCCCAGGCCACAGACGCGAAGAGAGCTGCCCGCCATCGGTCTGCACTCCACACCCCAACCACAAAATACCCGCCGGGGACTGGCCCGCCCCGCCCCGCCCCTCCCGTCCCGAAGGAGCCACCAGCACAGCAGCCGCAGATGGTTCTGGAAGCTGCGGCCCTGCGGCTGGGCGCTCGGGAGGGGCCGCGAGAGGACAGGCACCTGAAGCCCAGGGCCCGGGGGGCACCACCGGGGAGCCGTGGGCTCAGGGCTGCAGCTTTGACGACTGCTCTCAGGTCACGTGACCAGCGGTGCCATGCACAGACTCGTGTCCAGCCCCGAGGCTGCCCAGCGCTGTGGCCCTAGGCGGGGGGCGGGGGCAGGGACCGGGGGGAGCCACGCTCCCTACTGACTCACCCAAGAGCTTCTGCAGCACCTGGCCGTCGTAAAGGTCCTCCTCCAGCTGCTTCACGATGATTCTCTCCTCCACCAGGACGTCGTTGATCCAGTCAGTGAGCACCTGGGGGAAACGCAGGTGTCACAGCCACGGCCACCACGGCAGGGGACCAGAGCCGGCGCGGGAACCAAGCTGCCCGCGGCCCGGGGGGCCAGGCCAGGCAGGGCCGGAAGGGCAAGCTTCTCCCAGCACGCCCACCCCAGCTCGCCAGGGCGTCCTGTGGGAATTCATGCTACCCCCAACAGAGGTTCAGCCACTGCCTAGACTGGGCCTCCCCCTGGCGGGAACTCAGGGAAGCGGGGGAACTCTCAGCCAGAGGAAGTGGGGGTGCCTGAGGCGTGCCTGTCCCCTCGCCTCCCATGACCTGCACCAAAACAGCCCCGGGTCACCCTGAGCCTGAAGCTGCAGAGAAAAGGGACGTGCATGCCCCATTACCGACAAGCCCCACGCTACCTTCTCTAGCACTGGTGTTCAGCACACTCACAAAGTGGGGCGGCCATTACCCCAAAAAGAAACACTTCCATCACCCCAAAAAGAAACTGCACCTGTTAATAGTCACTCCCTGCTTCCCGCCCCCCGTTTCTTCCAACCACTTAACTATTTCCTCCGTCTACGGATTTGCCTATTCTGGGCCTTTCATCTGAATGGAATCAGGTCACGTGTGACCTCCTGTGTCTGGCTTCTTCCGCGTACAAGAGGCTTTCGAGGTCCATCCACCCGCCGCATGTATCGCTCCTTCGTCCCGCCTCACGGCTGAAGAACGTCCCATTGAGTAAACACACACGTCGGACCAATCCACGCACTGGCTGACGGACACTCGGGTTGTTGCCGCTTTCGGGCTGCTGCGGGCAAAGCTGCTGTGGACGGGAGTGTCTGAGTCTTCACCTGGGCTCCTGCTCCCTTCCCCGGGCCACGCTTCCTCTTAAGCCTTTTCCCACCAGCTTTTTCTATTCTATTCACTGGTGATCGGTTATAAAAGGAGATAACGTCAATTCCGCTGAACGGAATTCCATCCGGCTGATGTTGCTCAAGGCACGTCTTCTCCACAAAATAAAACGGACACCTGAACGGATCGGCTCCATCAAAAAACACCTGTAGTCCATGGTTTTCCAGTACGAGCGAAACTAATAAGACTATCTAATTGGGTCCAATAACCTCTTAGAAGTGGAAGCCGATTGCCCCACTAAGAGAAGGACCGAAGGGCACGAATCCAGGACACAGTGTTCTCCCTCACTCTTGGACGCGCGCAACCTGCCAAATTGGCCACAGAGCAGATTTCTGTGAAGTATATTCTATTTTCCCACTAACTCAGAAATATTAAATCAGACACACAATCCCATGAAGAGCAGAAGTAAAAATAATTAAAGGAAGGTTCGGAGGAAGAAAGGTGAACGGCCCCACGGCATGCTGGTTTTGTCAAAGCTGTGACCGAAACGTCAGCAGGATGGAGCCGCCCCGCCCCCCACCCCCACCCCAGCCCTCCCCGGGGCAGCGTGGGAGAGAGCACTACCCAGTGACGGGCCACCAGCCCCTCCCAGCCAAGCTGCCTCCCTCCTGGCTTCCGTCCTCCTCTCCACCCCCCCTTCTAGCTTCCTGGGGGGCCCTCCTTTTCACCTCCTTCTCTTCCTGATTTTTAATGCCATGAGGTCGTGCCCTGAGCAACCCCTCTTCTCAACGTCCCCTCTCTTCCCAGGCCAGCTCCTGCCCCAGCTCCTGTGACTTCCAAGGCCACCCCCCACCCGGACACCGACATGCACAGCCCCGCCTCTGCCCAGGTGTTCCGTGGGCTCTGGTAACAAACTCCTCCCCCCAACCCTGCTCTTTTCCTGAGGGGGAAACAGGACTCCATCTACCAGCTGCAGGGCCCTCCCACTTCTGCCTCCTCCCTAACTGGGTCCACTCCTCGTCACCTCCTGTCCCACCGCCCTTGTCCAAAGCACCCCCCTGGACCAATGCCACAGCCCCGACCGAGCGCCCTGGCTCCTCGCTGGCATCGTCAAATACCGCAGCTCGCCTCCACCCCAGGGCCTTTGCATGTGCTGCTCCTGGCACCCGGAACTCATCCGCCTCCTCGCTGCCCGTCTGGCTCTCACTCATCCTTCACGTCTCAAGCCTCGGCACCGTCCCCTGACCGCCCCCTCTGCCCGGGCCACGTGCCCCCACCATGGCTCACCCCACCCATGTGCCTGTTCCCTGACCCTGTTCGCGGCTGCGATGGGAACACGTCTTTGTCCTGATCTCGCAGAAGATGCTCAAACCACCTGCAGAGCTGTCTGCAGACCTAGGAAGGTCTGTGGCCCAGGCAGACATCTGGCCCCAGAGGCTGCCTCGCCCAGGGCGGAACCCTATAGGAAAACAGATACTGTTTCTTCGGGGAAGAAACGAGCAGGGCAACAATTCCCTCTGGATCTCTGACCTGGTCAAAGCCCAGACACAAAAACCACAGACGGAAGAGGGTGAAAATGAAACCCCTCGCAATGGGCCGGGGGGCAGCTCCGGGAAGCAAACGCAGTCCGCCACCCTGTGGAGGTACAGTCTCTCCCAGGCACCTCCCGGTGCATCCCAGGTCACCCGTCTGCATTCTCTGTTTCACAACCCTTTTTAAAGATAGCACCAGTCGTGATTCTTAGGGACGTCCTCATTTGCAAGCCCCGATCCTGCGAGCAAATATCTAGGGCACATCTAAACGATGCCCTTAGCACCATGCCCTTTATGCATATGCTTCACGAGGCTGCTGTTAACTGGGATAAAAATTTACTTTTCCTTCGGTTCCTTCTGAATGATAATCAGGATCCGCGGCCTGTGACAGTTATGTTTTCATCACTTCCAACGGGCAAGTCGCTACTGAATCCTCAGAGGACACGGGCTCAGCGCAGCCGGCAGGCGGCTGTCCCACCGGGCAGAGTCGCCAGAACACGCCACGCCGCGGGGCGTCACCGCGTGCTCTCATGACACCGCCTTCCCCTGGAGGAGCGTTCTCACCTGCCCGATTTTCATTATGGAAAAAGGGAGGACGAAAACAGAACTTAACAACCAGGAAGAGTCTTGTCCCACAGACTGGGAAATGAGCTGTGACGTCTGCCCCCGGACAGAAAAGTGGACACCAAGGACAACACGGTCAGCACTTTGGACCAACGTGCTCTCGAGTGCAGAAGCCTCGCTCCGGCTATTCATTCTGGAAAGCACGAGAATGGCCATTCCCCCTTTTGGAGAGGCTTAAAAATACAAAGTATCTCATCTCTATCCGCTCTCCTCTCCAGGGAGGCTTAAAAATACAAAGTATCTCATCTCTATCCGCTCTCCGGCCCAGCCAGCACAAGCTGTTCCCCTGTCAGTAACTCACGGCACTTCTGGAAGATGCTACAGAAAATGACTACAGGACGAAACGCCAGCAAAGAAGACGTAGGGTACATCTTTCGGGCTCTTGAACCCACAGGCTACTTGTGTCATTTCTATTTTTTTTTTT
>JAQQSQ010002222.1:0-11192 GCA_028627145.1 Eidolon dupreanum | reverse complement strand
ACTGCAGCTCTCTCCACTGCTTCCTACCCATGTGTTCACTGGCAAAGCAGCCCACTTTTTTGAGCCTCAGTTTCTTCTTCCAGGAATGGAGATAATAAAACATTCCTTGTAACTTAATTGCTTCTCTATTGGGAGAACCGTGTCAGGGCCGCTTCTCAATGGCAGGTGAAGCTGTGTGTGAGGAGGCTCAGGGTGCAATCTCAGTGAGCCTGGACCCAGGGCTGGCATCGGGCTTGCTGTCATGTCTTGCCCTGAGCTTAACCTGCAGTGGTGGCACCAGAGGTCTGGGTGGGTGGTTTTTTCTCTCCTTATTAACCAGAGCCTGTGTGACGTGCCAGCACCCATGCTGGGCATGGAGGACTTGGAGATGAATCAGATATGTGGTCCTTGGATGCTGTAGATGGTTCCGGCAAAAGCCTCAGCTCTACCCTTAATCTTTCTTAAGCTTCTTCTTAGAAACCATTTAGATTGTTATTTGAATTTTTTTTTTTTTCAGGATTTCTAGTTGTAGAGGTATGGGAACCTCTGGGAGCCCCTGGCATCTTTCTCCTGTGTGGAGCACACCATGTCCTCATGAAACGAACCCCATATCCATGCAGACACAGAGGCTGGAACTTGCTCCAGACTCTACAAGGCCAGCTAAACAGAACTGAAGGGGAAGGCAGGCAATTGTCTGGATGACTGAGATGAAGGTGTATTTTTTTCTTTTCCCTTTTATTTTGGTCCAGGATGGTCTGAGTCACTGGGGCTGTTTTCCCCGCTCTCAGAGGAAGGACCACCAGGACCCCATCTGAGCATCCCTTTGTTCACCAAGGGCCCCAGCTCCAGCAGAATATTAGGGCAATAAACAGAGATGGTGTATCATGAAGCTTGTTGTCCCTCTGCCAGCATTAAATAATTTTAGTACTGCTTGATGGGGTAAAGCAATTACGATGCATTTTTCATTCAATCAGCTGAATCAATTAATTGCTTTACTCACATAGGAACAACAAAAAACAAATCCTAAAGCCTTCTTGTTAAACAGTAAGCATGCTAGATAGGCTGCTTTTAAATCCAACATTTACATGAAATTATCTTCTTATATAATTAACAGCTACCGGTTAATAAACATGCCTGAGATAAAAGAGTAGCCCTATAAATGAACAAAATGAAAAAGCACCATTTAGCAAGCTTAAAGTAATAGGAGCAAGCAGGCTCCACCAGGGCTGAGCGCCTGCTGGGGATGGTTCCAGAAGGGCTGTTCTCAGAGGAATAAAAATAGGGTGCACTTCTTGAGAGATGGGGATGAGTGTTCCCTAGGAGAGTCCTTCCTGTATTAGTAAATATTTTGTTCCCCCAAATAGGAAAAGGTCTGAATTTCCTGGATTGCCCACAAAAAGGGAAAATCGAGAGCGAGTAGATGCAGAGCCCTCTCCCCCTGCCCGCCCCCAGCAGTCCTTAAATGTGGTCGGACAGAGGGCACCCTAGGAACAGCTGCAGCGTTTGAAATGAAAAGGCCGCGTTACTCCTTGGGAGCTTTACTTTTGCAAACAAGCCCGTCAAGAGAGCGAGGCCATGCAGCTCTGGGTGAGATTTTACCCAAGGGGATTCTGCAAAGTGGGAGGCAAACCATTCCACCTCTGGAATGCAATATTTATGCCTTCATCAGAAGAAGGCTCATGACCCTTCTTTGCAGGAGTAATAGAAAAAAGGAGGTATAGTTAAGAAACTTTTTTTTTTTTTTTTAAACAGAGAACCTCTCTCTAATGAAGAGGAGGACTCTCAAACACCCAAATGAAGCCCAAGATGGGGGCACGCCCAGTCTGGGTATTTTGAAGGTGGTGATTCCTCCGCTTTCAACAAGACCTGGCAGAATATTCTCCATACTTGGCAGGGAGATGGTTCTATGTCAGGTTAGGATGATTTGTGTGATGTTCACGTGTAGTTAGATCCCAGTCCCTCAGCTTATCCCAATCATTCAGGGGCTGTATTCATCATGGCGGGGCCTCCTGGCAACTCTGAGAGGCGGAGCCGTCCGATTCACAGGAACTCACCTTCGGAGGGGCCTTGTGGGAGGGGGGAACACTTTCTGGGGGTGCCATCCCAGCTCCAGATATCACGAGGACCGGTGACTTCCTTGTGGCCCTTCCTTTGAAGGGGCCTGGCCTCCAGACCCACACACACGACTCCCTTTTCACTGCAGCTTGGGAAGGACAGGAAAGCTTCTCCCTAAATAAGCAATGCCTTGCGAGTGAGTGTCTCCCTTCCTCAAAACAAAAAACAAAACAAAACAAAACAAAACAAAACAAAACAAAACACTACAAAATAAACCCAGCCCCCAGCGGGGAAGGAGCTGGTCTCAAATCGAGACTGCAGCAGTGACCACCTGAGGTAGGAGCCTCTTGCTTTCGTAGTGATCAAACGAGATAATGGAAGGCAAAGCACTCAGCGCCATCCCGGCCACGCCGGCGAATCGTCATCAGTGTCATCATTACTTACTTGCAACGCAAACTCAATTTGCTTTTCTGGTCCCTCCACCGGTGACATGCCTGATACAGGTGTGAAAACCGTAGCTCTCCTGGTTACTTCAGCCCCTTTGTTTGCCTGGGACCAGCCGGAAGCTGGGGGGCAGGGAGGTTCTGCTCATTTCCAAGGCTTATCTGAAGACGTGCAAATGTTTTCTCGGCACCCTCGGCATCCAGAGTCGCACCCTGGCTCTGTAACCTGTTCTGTTGGGGGGGAATAATAAGGTTGTTTTTTTTTTTTTTTTTTTTTTTTTTGAGTGCTTACTATGTATTTGGCACAAGCCTGAGCATTTTACATCTATTATCTCATTACATCGTCATAACAGTTCCACAAGGGGCAGCCACTGCCAACTCCACTTTACAGGTGAGGAAACTGAGGCTCAGAGACACAGAGTACCCTTCCCTGGGTCACACAGCTACCAAGTGGCTGAGCTGGGATTCGAGACTAAGTCTTTCTGATTCTAAAGTCCCTATTGCTAACCACTAGGCTACCCTACCTAAGAGTCTAAGAAAACAACCATCACAGCAACACCTTCCATTTGCCACCTCTCGCTCAGCAAACCCACCGCTCTCCCATTGCACGATTCATGCAGCATGTGGACGCGCGAGGAGAAGTCAGGTCTGGTTACTGCGTTTGAGAAGCGATCGCTGGAGCAAAGGAAAGGTTATACCACTGACCAGGAGGCCGGGACGGCCAGGTGGCTGGTGAGAGGGTGGCCTGTGTAGGAGGTGAACCAGTCGGGTGAGGGAAGGCAGCACAAAAGAGGTGGCAGTTAAACTGGTCTTGAGGGATGAGAACGAGATTTTTTCATCAGAGGGGGGGACAGGTGAGCATTTAAAGCTGCAGAAGACCTGTGTGAGGATGCACAGGGCCACGACAGGCCTGGGAGCATCTGTGAAATGGAAAGTTCTGAGGTCCTGGAACTCTGGGAACATGGTGGACAGCAGTAGGACTGGGCAGGAAGCAGGGGTCTGGGGCAGGAAAAGACAACACAGCATTGCTCAAAAGGGAGAAATTGACACACGGACTATATTAAGGTGAAGAACTGGTCTTAGTCAGCTCAGGCTGCCTAGCAAATACTGTAGACTGATGGCTTAAAGCACAAACATTTGTTTCTCACAGTCCTGGAGGCCGGAAGTGTAGGATCAAGGTGCTGGCATATCCGGTGTCAGACGAGGAACTGCTTCCTGCTTCACAGATGGCTGCTTTCTCGCTGCATCCTCACATGGCTGGGTGAGGTTTTCTGTCTGGGATCTGATCACCTCCCGAAGTCCTGGTCCCCAAATACCACCACACTGGGGGCTGGGGCTTTGACCTGTGAGTGTGGGGGACATTCAGTCTGTAGCAGAACTTAACGTTTATCAAAAGACATCCTACAAAGAGTGGAAAAGCAAGCCACAGAGGAAGGAGAGAGTCAGACCACACCCCCGCAGGGCTGAAATGAGAGAGAGGGCACATCCCGGGTGCTGCTGGGAGAGGGAGAACACTCATCGCCCCTCGGGCGAGGGTGACTGGACATCCGCCCTGCAGTGCGGTTTGTCCGTAGTGTCTGGAGCCGAACACACTCCGTGCCCAGCCAGCTCTGGTCAAGCTCCTGGTCACACTCCAAGCGGCGCCATGTGCACACGCGCACCGAGAAACACAGGAGGTGTTCGAAGCCACCTTCCACGTAATCCCCCCTGTGCCCGCCTACTGCGGGAGGGTGCGGAGGTCGTGGTTCCCCCCACGATGGATGTCGTGCACAGTCTACCACTACGTGCGGCTCTGGCTGGACCTCCAACGCAGCCAAGGAGCCAGATCCAGATATTACAGGGTACGAGTCCATCAGTGTAAAGGACGAGAGCGGGGAAAACTAGTGTGTGCTGTTAGAAGTTGGGAGGAGACATCTCTTTGTGGAGAAGACAGTGACCGGAAGCGACACCAGGGGGCTTCTGGGTGGGTTCTGCTTCTCCACCTGGGCGCTGTTGGGTGTGTGTGTTCCGTCTGTGAAAATGCTGGATGCTTGTGATACCTACTCCTTTCAGAAAACACTTTCTATTTCGGTGTAAAGTAAAAACGCTGGGCCGCTCCAAAAGGTCTGTGTGCCAGCGTAGCGCCCAATGCTCAGAACCTGGGTTGCGACCTTATTTGGAAAAAAGGTCTTTGCAGATGTAAATAAGTTAAGGATCTCAGGAGGAGATCACTCTGGACTCTCCAGGTGGGCCTTAAATGCAGTGGCGAATGTCCTTAGACGAGACACACAGGGCCATGTGCAGACAGTCAGAGAATGGGGTGATGTATCCACAAGCCGAGAAATACCTGGAGCCATCAGAAGCAGGAGGAGGCAAGGAAGGGGTCTCCCCTCGGGCCTCCGGAGGGTGAGCGGCTCTGCCGACACCTTGAATTTGGACTTCTGGCCTCCAGAACCGTGAGAGAGTACGTTTCTGCTGTAAGCCTCCCAGCTCGTGGTAACTCCTTACAGCAGCCCCAGGAAAGTGATATGGCCAGGTCTACTTGGTTCTTATGGGGCGAGAGTAGAGGACATTTTTTGAGGCAGGTAGGACATATTTGGGGTGATTTCAAAAGATCGTCTTGTTCTCTTGTGGAGAAAGGAGAGGAGGGAAGGAGACAGGAGATTGGAGACAGCCCAGTCCTCGTCAATTCCTTTTGAAAATTCCATTTTCTTGTCTGAGAAAGTGACCAACCCTCTCCTCTCTGTTCCCCAGGACCCAGAGCAGGGCGCTTGGCAGAGCAAGGGCTTAGTCAATGTCATTTTGTTATTTCTTTCCTAATTTCAACTTTATTGAAGTAGAACCTACATACAGTAAAAGTTTTGATGCACACACACAGCCATATAACCAGCCCCCACTGAGCACTTCTGTCATCACACTGCCATGCCCCACCCAACCCCCATCTGATCTCTGCTAGCACAGGTGAATTTTGCCTGTTCTCTAAAGAATGTCATCTAAGTGAAATCATACATTTCATACTCATTTATGTGTGACTTCCTCCATTCGGCACAATGTTCTTGAGATTCATTCGTGTTGTTGCTAAGCTCTCTGAATGTTTTTATTGTTGAGTAGTGTTCCGTTGTGTGTATATACCACCATTTATCCATTCTCTTTTTGGTGGATCTTTGGGTTATTTCCAGTTTTTGTTGTTATGAATAAAGCAGCTGCGAACATTCATGCAGAAGTGTTTGTGTAGACATACACTTTCATTTCTCTTGGGTAAATGCCTAGGATGTTAAGTGTATAACTAACTGTATGAGAAACTGCCAAGTGGTTTTTTAAAGTAGTTTCGTCACTTTGGAATTTTTACTGTCATACCAGCAGTACATGGAAGTTCTAGTTGCTTTATACCCTTGTCAACACTTGGTATTATTAGTCCTTAAATTTAGCCATTCTAGTGGTTAGAAAGTGGTATGTCATGTGGTCTTAATTTGCATGTCTCTGACAACTAATGACATTGAACATCTTTTCATGTAGTTGTTGGCTGTTTGTTCATCTTCTTTTGCAAACTGCCTGTTCACGTTTTTTGCCCATTTTATTTATCTGTTGATTTGTCTTGTTGTGAGAGTTTTTTATATATTCTGAATGTAAGACCTGTGTCGGACATACGCCTGAAAATATTTTCTCTCAATCTGTAGCTTGTTTCTTTTCATTTTTAAAATGGATTTCTTTCGAAGAGCAGAACAGAAGTTTTTAGTTCTGACATAGTCCAGTTTATGGTTTTATTATTTTAAGGTTAATCCTTCTTGTGTTTTCTTATAGAATTATTTCACTTTTGACTTTTACATTTTGTCCTGTGGTCCATTTCAAATAAATTTTGCGTATGGTGTGAGGTGAGTCTAGATCTGTCAGTATTTTTCAAATGAATGGGAAGGCAAGGCGTCCAGGTGAAGAGGGCAGGTTTCCAACCATAAACTAACTAATTTGACATTGATTTTGGGAATTTACTGGGTACTAGTCACTGTGCTACTCTCTAGAGTTATATAATGGTAGTGAAATAGACATGTCTCCTGCCCATATGGAGTTTACTATCTAGGGAATAGATAGACAGACATGAAAGAATCACACAAATAAATGTAAAACGACTACTGTGGTATGAACGAAGAAACAGAGGTCCCAGTGTCACATGTATTTGGGGGAAGGCTTTCTGTGAGGCACGGTGACATCACGATTGAGTGGAGATGTAGGGAGTAACTAGGCCAGCAGGATGGTGGGTGCAGGGCAGGTGTGTTATCTCCGGTGGGAGCTCCACCTGGGGGTGCAGGGTGGAGGGAGGCTCGTGAGTGGTGCTACGAGTTTGTTTTCATCCCGAGAGCAGTGAGAGGACACGGAAGGCATGTGTGTACATGTCATGTGCATTCGTTTGCGTTTTGCACACAATTCTCTTGCTGCACAGGGAGAGACAGACAGCAGTGCAGGGCATGTGGCTCTGCAAGGTTACGGGCTTGTGCCCACGGGAGTCCTTGTGTTGTTGGGAGCCCTTGTCCTTCTCTGTGGGTGAACCTGGCCCTGGGACAGGAACTGCGGTTGACCTGATCATGTGACTGCACGAAGGTGGGATCCCACACCCCATGGGGGACAAGGGGCCGAGACACCGGGGCCGAGCTGGGCTGCTCGCGAGCCGTTTCACGTGATCTCACTTCACTGCACAGTAGTTAGGTCAGGGAGGAGTGATGGCTGTTTATACTTCTTATAGTTTCCTGTTTTATAGAGGAACCTGGGGACACAGAAGGTGGGAGGCTTGCTCAGCCAGGCAAGAGTAAACCCTGGCCTTCCTGCTCCAAAGCCCCCCTCTTCCCCAACATAGCCCATAACCAGGAATCATGTCCAAGTTCAATGTGTTTTTCTAGGCTCTAAATTCTCTCTGGGCTGGCGCTGTGGGGGCTGTTTCCAGGTTGACAGTGAATCCAGGAACTGGGTTGAGAGCAGACCCCTGGTTCAGAGCAGGTGCTTAGACAATTGGATCTGGTTCCGGGCTCAGCGAGCGTGTTTTACAGTGACTGGAGCGCCGTGGATGGGTCCGGAGGGCGTGGTGGGGAGAGCCTCCGGTGGAGTGGGGCCGACCCGCCTCCCAGACATCCTGGGCTTCCACTCAGCAGCCATGACACCTGCGTCAGGCTCAGCCTCCCTGGGCCTCAGTTTCCTTGTTTGTAAAATACAGATCGTAGTAGTTGTGAGAATGAGATGGGATAACCATTTCATGTGAAAATATCGTTCCAGTGCTTGACTCATAGTAGGAGCTTAGTAAACGAGCTGTGTGGCGGTGGCATTATTCTTATCCTGAGTGTGGAGTTGCGGGGAGTTACTTATATGGTCGTGGTGCCATTATCAGCAGCGTCACTAAGGGCAAAAGGACACGTCGATTTATTCCTTGGGACACTCTCTTTTTTGAGCTGGCCGAATGCCTGATTCAAAACGACATCTCACTCCGAGGGCGCTTGCAGCTTTCAGCGGCAAGACTGATTCGTGGTAATAATCCTTTATGCGTGCGGAGCATTGTCCCTTTGCAAAGCATTGTCACATCTCTCACTGTGCTTTATCCCCAAACAACCCTCTGAGGTTGGCCAGACAGGCGTGATTATCCCCGCTTTTTAGGTGAAGAAATGGAGGCTTGGAAAACAAGCATGGTTTGCCCAGGACCACCAGGAACGGCGGTGACAAAGGCGGTGACCAAGTGAGAACTCGGCCCGGTCTTCTAGCTCGTTCTCTCGTGACCTCGACAGCCGCCATTTATGAAGCACCTGCGGCACACCGGGCCTGAGGGTAGGTCAGGTGTGTTGTGTGCGCAGAATAACTCGCTCCATCTCTTTGGTGATCCCAGGAGGCTGCTGTGGGCTTTATTTACCTACGGGGAGGCCTGTCTCCCAGAGGTTAGGCTAGTGGCCTGAGGAAGGCCTGGTCTGGGATTCCCGTCGGAGCCAACCCAATGGCAGACTAGCTGTACCTTTCCACTCCTAGTCTGTCCCCTGAGAACGGAGCCACAAAAGTGTGAGCAGCAGAAACCACCAGGACGGACACGGGTTTGAGTAGCTTCCTATTTTAACTGGGCTAAATGAAACCTTTATCTTCATGGCCGTTGCTATCATGGCCGGGTGGATGTCTGGGTATCTGTTTAGGAGCTAACAGGTTTAGTTTTATTGTTTTGTCAAAATACTGCAGAAATCAATATATCTCCATAATTCAGTGTTATACCAAGAGGCATTTTTGTGCCATATATAGCAAAAATTGTATTATACTTTCGAGATCATAGGTAATGATGACAAAGTGTTCTGTGTTCAATTCCAGCATTAACGTCTGGTTTGAACAAAGCTTGAAATATGATCTCAGAGCTAAGAGGCTTTAATATTAAGATCTTTAACTGTAATTTATGTGACAGAAGATAGGGTTTAGCATAATAAAATGTAATGGGCTCCTCAAATGAAGAGGACGAGAGACAATTGAAAACAAGGTAAAAATGGTAAATTATAAATAACGGTAAATCTACCTTTATGTTGTTACTTCATTTATTTTTGATTTGTTAGATAGGCTCTATAATTTCTCATTTTCCCATGTTTCAGAAGAGGACATTTCTCAAATGGTGCCTATTTGAAATGAGAGCCCAGAATCACCGGTGGCCTTAGCCGGCTCTTTAAGGTGTATTGAACATTTCTGCCAACGTTCCTGTTTGCCTCTGGTGCTGAGGTCTGATCTGTGTGATTCTATTAATCTGTTCTGTTTTCCTCCCACTCTTTGTCTCTCTTTCTTCCTGGTGCTTATGGCTTTGTTTATATTTTTTTAAGTCAGCCTCTACTTATAAATGCCATGATGGAAAATTGTATACAAGTTCTGTATACATTTAGGATTTTAGACCAAAACCTAGAAAAGCAAATTCACAGGAAGAAAGAGAGGGCAGCTTTGTTTACCACAGGGCTGAGCAGATGTTGGCTTTGGGCTTCCTAGGTGCCAAGGGTATGACAGTCGATGGAATTTTTAGAACCCTATCGAAAGAAGAAAGGTGGCGATTTTTCAGAAGAGAGAATTACCTGGAACTAAATGTGTGAGATCTTAGATGATAAACTTACTTTTTTGGTCACATGTGCATTCTCAAAAATTGCTTGCTTTCAAAATTTGGAAATACACAGGCCGAGGTGGTGCAGAAGATTAAGGAAGCCTTAGAATGGGATCTTGCTCCTAGGGCTGTGGGTTTTCTTCCAACAGCCCTGATTCAGTCTGGTTTTGGAGCCGTGAGCCTCACCCCCCGCTGCCAGCACCATCTAAGTAGGACAGGGTCCATTCAGCCTAGAAGTCTTGTCTCCCAGCAGGAAAGACGGCTGAAAGAGAACTAAAATTCACCTCTACAATTGGCAAAAGCATTTGAACACTTCTGTGCTTATTTTTGAAGCCTTCCCTTTGGCTTCTTAGTGATATCAGCGGAATTAATTAGCCTGGACTCTCCCTCCCCTTTCCCGGACACTGAGATGGGTCTTGGCAGCACAGCCCCCAGACCAAATGCAAATATGTTTTTGTCTAAGACCAGCTGACCGGCTGCCTATAATGTCACCAAATGCATTTATGCTACCTGCTCTTACAGCTGCATTTGCCTACAGGGAGTGACTTCTGAGATGCTGGCCTGAAGAGACCCCCGCCCCCACCCCCCTACCAGTCTGTCTTGGTTACCTTCTCACCTCTCCAAGAAGTGACTTTTAAAATGCAGACGAAGGGCCATTTCCTCCAGCACAGGGCCCCCGGGTTTAGGAAGGCTCTCTTAGGCATCCTAAGTAAAAGGCATTGGATCCAGGACGTGAGGGTTTGCACAGCCTTTGGAAGGGCTGGGAAACAGCCGCATTGCAGGAGATGCACAGCCTCTGTCCCGTGGCCCATCCCGAGCCTCCCTCCGTAGCCTCCGTGGTGGCCGCCTCTGCCGACTGCACCTGCATGCGGCTCCAAAGTGGGCGACTGGACGTCGGTCCACAGATCTGATCTGTCTGTATACCTGCCTGCAGGGGCCACTGGAGAATTATAATTTGCTCTTTCCTCTTTCCAGCCTTCCATATCTTACCCAGCAAGTTCATTGGCTGACCCCAACCCCGAGCCATGCAAGAGTGGGGTTCTTGATTCAGTCTGGCTTTGCCCCTGTGGTGCAGAAGGGGGCATGCCCGGGACCACTGAGGTCCAGGGACCTGGTCCTTTGTTCCTTCACTGTCCCCTGCCCACAGAAGCCTGAGTGTGGGTGCGTGGGAGGGGAACTTTGTTGGCCTTGCCCGCGGTCAAGTTCCTGCTTATTCACCTTTGCCTCCCCCAATTCTGGGTCTCATTTTCTGTCCTTCCTTGCGGTCCTGGAAGGCATTCATGCTCTCACTCTGCCCTTATCTTTCCAATCCTTGCTCCTTGCAGGTGTCAGCTTCAATGTCACTCTTGTAGAGATACCTGACCCCAAGCCTGGGCAGGCCCCATTGTTTGCTCCCGCAGGACTCTACTTTTGCTTCCTGGCTTGTATCACACCTGTAATTAAATGCTTGTCTGTGTAATTACTTGTTTACTCTTCTGGTTCCCTGCCAGGCTAAATTCCATGAGGTCAGGAGCTGTGTCTTTCTTGTTCACTGCTCTGTTCCCAGAATCCCCTGCAGCGTGACTCTCAAAAATTTGTTGTTTGAGTGGAGGGGTGAGGTCGTGTTTTCCATCATTTTCAAAGCTGGATCACTGCTTAGGAAGCTTTGT